>ML409853.1:0-87458 GCA_005239525.1 Nicotiana knightiana | reverse complement strand
GGGGGGGGGGGGGGGGGGGGAGGAGGATCTACAAAATAACCCGAAACCTTTTCGGAACGAAAACAAACCTTGAAAATTTTAAAGCCAAAATTACATATGTGTAAAGCATCAAAAGGGGACCAATAGAGTATATAATTCTATTAATTTATTACATGCAACTATATATGACTATACTACTATTACATAATACATATGCATAAAGAGAAAAATTAAAAAATAGTGCACCACAAATTAATATAATAATATATTTCAAGATACTGTACTATAATACTATTATATAAAACAAACGCATAAAGAAAAAATCAAAATATTTACATAATACACATGCATAAAGGAATTTAAAAAAAATGCAAAATACTGTATTATTCTACTATTACTAAAGAAAAATCAAATAGTGTACCAACTAAATATAGCTAATACAACCAAAAAAGGTTCCAATTAATATATGATACCAGTATAGTATATAGCTATACCAACATGGTATACAGTTATACGCAAAGAGTTTAATTTTTTTTAATTCTATTATTAAACTGAAATAATATCAGTTGTCGCATAATCTAATTAACTCAATTTTCTGCATCATAATCTAATATCAGTCAACTTGGAAAATCCTCTAAACCTGAATTGCCAACTTTCGACAAAACAACAAATCAACCTTCGGACCTCCGAATTCAATTCCGAGAAAACACCATTTCCAGGGTTGTTTTCACAGAAATCAAACTTTGGTCAGCATTTCCAACCTAGGCTTCTAAACCAAAAACCAAAGGGTTCAAAATAACCAGAAACCTTTTCGGAACGAAAACAAACCTCGCAAATTTTAAAGTCACAATTACACATGTGTAAAGTATCAAAAGGGGAAAGGAGGCGCAAATACACAAAACAATCAGCCGATTCGTTACAAATGATGACTACAACTTTACAATTTTGTGGCAGACTAAAACCTTAGAAATTTTTATTCTTTTTTGATAGATTGTATTTTAGCTTTTTTTTCCCGTGGGATAGATGATAAAGACATAAAAGGAAAAGTGGATAGATCATACATCTACTTAAAATATAGGGATACTGGCAACGTCAGAAAAAGAAGAAAGAGAAAGAGAGAAAAAAAGGATAGGAGATGAAAGAAAAAGGGAGGAGAAAAGTTAGATGCAGAGAAAACAAAAATAGGAAGATAGATGGCTGGGTAATTATTTTTGATTGCATAGATATATACTATAATTATTTCTAGAATAAATAAGCCGGATAATATTTTTGGGTAGAATAGGTATATAGCATAATTTTCTCAAATTAATAGGCTATCCATTTGGGTTATGGGTCAAGCCAAATATAAGAGGAAATGAGTTTAAATTGCGTATTGTCCATTTTATGCTTACGTGACATTTATTTTTGGATTTTCGAATTAAACTTTATGACATGTCAGATTTCTTATAGATTTTGTAAAGTTTGAGTCTGAATGACTTTTAAGTAATAATTGTAAAGTATAGTAAAGTGACAAAAAAATAGACAAGTGACTCTTGTGAATTGATCATTAGTTTAATAACTTTTAATGAAATAAACCCCGAGCCTTACACAAATCTAGTGATTTAAATAAGAATAGGGGGAATACATATACGTGTCACATCCTTAGTCGTTAACTAAGTACACGTGCGACACTTGACAACTTGCTCGTGATCTTGCTCAACTTACTCACATTCTTGCTATGCCAAGTCAGCTTTACTACACTCAAGATCGCTAAGAGAATGGAAGAAACAACACAAGAGAATTGTTAAAGGAAGCTTTGTATTAGAGAGAACTTAAATTATTTGCTTGATGAGTTACAAATGAATGGCCCCCTTTATATACTAGTCTCCTAGGGGATAGTGTATAAATATTAATTGTTACACAAGTCCCTTATTATTTACAAGTAAGTCCTTTCTCTAGAATTTTCTACATAGCTAGAATCTTCTAAGAACTTTCCTAGCAAAACTATATGGATCTAGGATCTTCCTAAGGAAGAGTCCATACTTCTCTAGAATCTTCTCACAAATGCTAGCTTTCCTCCTATGTAAGCTTCCACATGACATGAACATATGCCAAATGACGCCTATGTGGCATGAAAGCATCCGCCCCCATCCGCCCCCAGCTCCGCGGACGCTGGGCATAACTCCTGTTAAAGTTAGCGTTCAGATCCGGGGTTCAGTCCATGCCCGCCAATCCAAAACAGTGACAAACCCAATCTCCGTGTTCCGGTCCGCGGTCTAGTGCGCGGCCGCTGATCACCGTTCTGAACAATTTTTCTCTTTTCTTCAATTTTACCTCTTCTGGGGTTAACTTTTGACCTCGACTCCTTCCGATGTGCACAATTGTTTTCCTGCACACTAGTAGTTTGGTTAGTATCGTTCACATCAAATACAACAACAAAAGAAAAACAAAAGAAGAAAATCATGGGTTGCCTCCCATGCAGCGCCTGATTTAACGTCACGATATGACGTTTATAACAAATCAATGGGTTGTCTCCCATGCAACACCTGATTTAACGTCGCGGTACGATGCAGATAAGTGCATTTAAGGTTTGCTCGACCTCTGAGGCTCGGTCAAATGGGTCACTGACACTTCCTTTGCTTCATCCATGCCCATATAGTGTTTCAATATATGCCCATTGACTCTAAACGCGTGAGAGTCATTCTCTGCCGCAATCTCTACAGTACATGTGGGGTGTACTTCAACCACACGAAATGGCCCAGACCATCGTGACTTTAGTTTACCCAGAAATAGCCTTAGTCTTGAGTTGTAAAGCAATACCATATCTCCGGGTTTGAAATTCTGCTCAATAATGTTCTTATCATGTAACATCTTCATCTCTCTTTCTACAATATTGTTCTCTCAAAAGCAAGATAGCAGAACTCATCAAGTTCATGCAACTCTGTGACTCTACTTGTTCCTGCAGCATCAATGTCGAGATTCAACTATTTCAGCGCCCACCAAGATCTATGTTCCAACTCCACCAGCAAGTGGCATGCCTTCCCAAACACCAACTTGTATGGCAACATGCTAATCGGTGTTTTGAAAGCAGTTCTATAAGCACAGAGTGCATCATCCAACTTTCTTGCCTAGCCTGTTCTTGTGGAATTCACGGTCTTAGTTAACACACTCTTTATTTCTCTGTTTGACACTTCCACTTGCCCACTTGTCAGCGGATGATATGGAGTGGCCACCTTGTGGCATACATCATACTTTTCCAAAAACTTCTCGAATGCTCGATTACAGAAATGAGTGCCTATGTCACTGATTATGGCCCTTGGGGTGCCAAACCGAGTGAATATGTTCTTTTTCAAAAACCCAATCACCACCTTTGCATCATTGGTGGGGAGTGATACCGCTTCCACCCATGTGGACACATAGTCTACAGCGACAAGTATGTACTTGTTTCCATATGAATTGACGAAGGGCCCCATGAAGTCGATTCCCCATACATCAAACACGTCAACCTCCTGAATTGGGCTCATGGGCATCTCATGGCGACAGGAAATGTTCCCGGTTCGTTGGCATTCATCACAACCCTTCACCCATAAATGTGCATCTTTGAACACTGTTGGCCAGTAGAAGCTTGCTTCAAGAACTTTCACGGTTGTCCTGACTCCTCCAAATTTTCCACCATATGCTGATGCGTGACATGCCTGCAAAATAGAAGACTGGTCTATCTCGGAGATACATCCCCGGATCATGTTGTCAACACAAATCCTAAATAGATAAGGTTCATCCCAATAATACATGCGGCAATCACGGAAAAACTTTTTATTTTGCACAGAGGAGAGGTCATATCACCAGGTAGTTTGCAATGTTTGCATACCGTGGAACTTCCTCAAGACTTGTGGCTAGTAGTTGTTCATCTGGGAAGGTTTCTAGAATATCTTCTACCTTAATCGCTTTTTCAGCCCATTCCAGTCTCGACAGGTAGTCAGCTACTTGGTCTTTCGTTCCCTTTCGGTCACGAATTTCCAAGTCGAACTCTTGTAGTAGTAGCACCCAACGAATCAGCCGTGGTTTTGACGTTTTCTTCTCGATCAGGTACCTGAGAGCAGCATGATCAGTATAGACAATTACCTTCAAGCCTATCAGGTACGATCTGAACTTGTCAAATGCGAACACTACTGCCAGCATCTCCTTCTCAGTCATAGTGTAGCTCAGCTGGGCTCCACTCAACATTCTACTTGTGTAGTATACTGGGTGCATGATTTTATTTTTCTGCTGTCCAAGCACTGCTCCCACCGCATAGTCACTTGCATCACATATTATCTCAAAGGGTTGCTCCAGTCAGGGGCAACAATGATAGATGTTGTGACCAATCTCTTCTTCAATTCCTCTAATGCTACCCTGAAATCATTAGAAAACATAAAAGGATGATCTTTTTCAAGAAATTTACACAAGGGTTTGCAATTTTGGAAAAAGTATTTTATAAATCTCCTATAGAAATCGGCATGCCCAAGGAAACTTCTGATTGCTTTGACGGAAGTTGGTGGTGGAAGCTTTGCTATCACGTCAACCTTTGTGCGATCCACCTCAATGCCTTTACTTGACACCAAGTGTCCCAAGACTATACCTTCATGTACCATGAAATGGCACCTCTCCCAGTTTAGCACCAGATTAGTCTCTATAAACCTCTTCAATACTCTTCTCAAGTTCTTAAGGCAATCATCGAATGAATTCTCCACCACTGAGAACTCATCCATGAACACCTCCATTATTTCCTCTACCATGTCCGTGAAGATGGACATCATGCACCTTTGGAATGTGGTAGGTTTGTTACATAAGCCAAACGGCATTCTCCGAAAAGCATAAATTCCATAAGGGCAGGTAGACAAGGTCTTTTCTCTGTCCTCTAGTGCAATAGAGATTTGATTGTACCCTGAGTATCCATCCAGAAAACAAAAATGGGACCTCCATGCTAGTCTATCTAACATCTGATCAATGAATGGAAGTAGGAAGTGGTCTTTCCGGGTATCCAAGTTCAATTTCCTCTAATCCATACAGATTTTCCATCCTGTGACGGTTCGTGTAGAGATCAATTCATTTTTCTCATTTTTCACCACCGTCATTCCACCCTTCTTTGGTACACACTGAACTGGGCTAACCCAGTTGCTTTCATAGATGGGGAATATGATTCTCGCATCTAACCACTTAATAACTTCCTTCTTCACCACTTTCTTCATATTGGGGTTCAGCCTTCTTTGGTGTTCTCTGAAAGGTTTGTTCCCATCTTCTAGTAGAATCTTATGCATACAGAAGGCCGGGCTAATCCTTTTAATTTCTGCAATGGTCCACCTGATTGCAGTCTTGCACTCCGTCAGTACCTGCAAAAGTTTTTCTTCTTGCTCATCTAACAAACTAGATGAGATACTAATAGGTAACATTGATTTAGGTCCTAAGAATGCATACCTGAGATGGGCGGGCAGTGCCTTCAAGAGCAAGTACCCACTCTGCCAATTCTTCTCCATTAGCTTCATCTAGGTTCATAAGACAAGCTACTAGAGGATCTTGAATGTTCAATGTCTTGTCATCCTCCTCCATAATTACATCCACGACATCTATTAGAGAGAAATTGGCGACTTCACTTGGTCGCCTCATCGATTTCTACACGTTGAATGTTATTTCTTCATTATTTAATCTCATCTTGAGCTCTCTAGTTTCACAGTCGATTAGAGATCTCCAAGTGTCCAAGAATGGTCTTCCCAAAATTATGGGAATTTCCTCATCAACCCGACAATCAAGAATGACAAAATCTGTTAGGAACACAAACTTCCCAACCTGCACCAACATAACATCAAGAATATTAGAGGGTCTCTTTATTGTCCTGTCAGCTAGCTACAATAACATGGATGTGGGTCTAGCTCTTCCAATCCAGATCCTTTTATAGATAGATAGGGGCACAAGATATATGCTTTCCCCCAAATCACACAGTTCCTTAGCAAATGCAAAGTTACCTATAGTGCAGGGAATTGTGAAACTCCCTGGGTCAGTCAGCTTCTCAGCATTGGGTCTCGTCACAACAGCACTGCCAGTCTGATTTAGTGCGACTGTGTCCAGGTCTTGGAAGTTGAACTAGCGGGACATCAAGTCCTTCATCATTTTCGCATAACCAGACATCTCCTTTAAAGCATCAATCAATGGCATGTTTACCTGAATTTGCTTCAACATCTCCAAGAATTTCTTGTATTGCTCATCTTTCTGATACTTGGCCAATCTCTATGGGAATGATGTTGGAGGTCATTTTTTCCCTGTGATTTGATTTTTTTCTCGTTCAGGCACTGCCTCCACTATCGGTTCCTGTGATGTCTCAGCCTCTTTTTCTTTGCTGGCATCTTCTTGAGCATGTTGTACCGTCACCTCAGTCAACCCTGCTGAATCATCTACCTCAATGAGCACTGGCACAAGTGTCTCAATAGGTCTTCTTTTGCAAGCAATCTCTTGCTCCAAGTCTAGTTCTCTACCATTTCGTAGACTCATTGCCATTAGTTGCTTCGGGCCTTGATCCTTTGGATTTATCTGTGTGTTTGCAGGTAACGTCCCCTGAGGACGATTATTCAGAGCTATCAAAATCTGACCCAATTGGATCTCAATATTCTTTATAGCTGACTAGTATGAGTATACTCTCTCAGTTACTTTTCCAGTGGACCCAATCAATTGTTGCATCATTCCCTCGAGTCTAGCAAACCCATCTTCGTGTCTCCTGGTGTGTTTTTGTTGAGGTGGATGATAAACCTGCTACTGATTCTGATGATTGTATCCCCGTTGCCTATGGTAAGGCGCCATTTGACCTTGAGGTCGCATGGCCCCAAGATTGTTGTTATTGTTGTGTTGCTGCGGGGCTGGCCTGTATTGTTGATTCTGCTGACCCTAATTCTGACCACCTGGTCTCTGTCCCCCATAGTTGGACACATAATTCATATTTTCCTGATATTTTTGGTAATCACCTTTTGCACTCCACGAGCAACCATATGGCTGATTAATGCAAGATGAACATAAACCCCTATTAGTTGCATCAACAATGTGTACATGTTGTTTCTGGACTGATTCATCAACCTTTTTGGTAAGGATGCTCATTTGTGTCATTAGAGTGGCCATATTTTTAGCTAGGGATTTAGCTGGGCCTAAGGCCACTCAGTGAACCACAGGAGTGATTGGAGCGTTCCTAGTCGTCCATCCTAAGTTTTGTGCCATCTTGTCAAGTAAGATTTTGCTCTCCCTGAATGTTTTACTCAAGAATGTTCCACATGCTTAAGCATCAACATTAGCTTTCAAGATATCTACAAGACCCATGTAGAACCTCTGCCCCCACATCTGCTCCGGAATCCCATGGCGTGGACATAAAACCAACAGCCTTTTGAACATTTCCCAAGTCTCTTGCAATGTTTTTGTTGGTTTCTGTCTGAAGCTCAAGATCTCATCAATTCGCTGAGCAGTCTTGTTGGGTGGGTGAAATTTGTTCAAAAATTTCTTGACTAATTCCTCCCAAGTAGTGATGAAATTTATGGGGAGTAAATTAAGCTAAGTCTAAGCTGCTCCCACTACAGAGAATGGAAACAACAATAGCCTTATTGCTTTCGGTATCACATTGTGTTTTGTGTGGCATAGATTGACAGGAAATTTTTTAGATTTTGTTGAGGATCTTCTATGTATGACCCCGAGAATAGTCCCTTGTTTTGCAACAAATGCAGCATGTTGTTTGTGATTTGGAACGAATCACCTTGTATCTGCGGGACTACAATTGCGGTGGCTAAGTTGTCTGTTGTGGTTTATGCCCATTCATAAAAAGCATCCTCTAAAACAAAAGGCACCACCACCTCCTCATTTGGTCCATTCATGTTATCCCCATTGTTCCTGTTGTTTACTTCGTCTGTCGTGTCTGATTCAAGTTGTTCGGTCAAGTTCTGTTGTTGTTTGCTTTTCCTGTTTGCACGATTCAATGCCTTGAAAACTTTCTCAGGATCCGATAATGCTTCGAACACTTCACTAGTTCTTGAGGAGTTTCTAGACATGCGACTATAACACCCAAGATTACAAATGTTTGAGTTTCAATGTATTCAGTTTGAGTCGAAGAAAATTGATTACACTAAGAATTTTTTCACTTCTTTTAACTGTAAGTAATAACACCGTTAATTCCCTGAAAATGGTGCCAAAATTTGATCACGCCCAACTATGCCTTATAAAAAGGACAAAGCGGTCGTTGCAAATATATTCCGGTTATCAAGTCCGGAGTCGAATCCCACAAGGAATTAACCTATCAATCACAGCTATCAGACTCATACAATTTCATGTTATCAACTTTCCAAGATATTTAGATAACAGATTGGTTGTTTTCTAACTAACTATTACTTAATGAGAATGCAGTAAATAAGAACTAACTACTAATGGGTTGTAAACAATAATTGGAATGATCTAAGGTTATGATTTCCCCTATTGTCGGAATCCCCTCCACTATGTTTGCTATAAATTTTCCTAAATCTTCTCTATCGATCATGAGCACTCAGACTGTCGTAACTCTCTCTCTCGAGTAATTACAATAATATACTAGACATATTCTCCCGAATTACTCTAGGTAGCTTGAATTACAGTTCAATTAGATAGCACCCAAGGTTTCATTACCCCTAATCCCACCTTTAAACCCCTCGGGTTGATCCCTCATATACATCAGGAGTGATGTTGTTCAACAACGACCTAAATATGCACTCTCTCCTGAGTAATGCACACTAAATAGGAACAGCTAATTGCGGGCCCTTCAATCAATAGAAACAAGCATATAGTTGAACAAATAGAGATAAAACTATGGCAAATCTATATTAACATAACAAGAATTTCATCCTTCAATAGGTTCCATCAAACCCTAGATTAGAAGTTTATCTCCTCATACTAATGCAAAACATAACAATAATATGATTCATAATTCGCAATGATAAGTAGAAAGAAGAAGATAGAAACTCTAAAGAATTGCTTGATCTTCTCTCCCTTGTTCTTGCCTCCAATTATGTCTAAAACAAGCCTCATCTAACTTCTGGGTGAGTTTGGACTCTTATAGGTTTAGGTTAATTGACCAAGAAATTACATAAAAGCCCCTGCACTCTGTCGCGTTTACCAGCCCGTCCGGGGGCGCGGCCGCGACCGCGAACTTTAGCCCATGTACTGCCTTCTTCCGCGATCAGTTGTGTGCCGATCACGGACCTGCCTTTTTCATCCTTCCTTGCTTTTCCCACTCTTTTTCATCCGGGCTATCCTTTGATTGGCCTTGTATGTTTATAATTGACTCCAAAATGCTCTTTATCTTCCTCCTAACTCGGAGTGGCTCCTGCACAACATAAATTTCTCAATTAGAGCATTTTGTTATCTTTTAACATTCAAACATCAATAAATTGCGGTTAAATTAGAGTGTAAATAGCATTTAAAATACATAATTATAGGCTACTATCAACTACCGAGCACTTATTAAGGTCACCGTGAAGAATAAGTACCCGATCCCTCTCATTGTTAACTTGTTCGATAGACTTGAGCAAGCCAATTACTTTACCATGGTGGATCTTCGCAAGGGCTACTACCAGGTTCACATTGCGGAAGGGGATGAGCCAAAGACAGCATGTGTGATGAGATATGGAGCCTTTGAGTTGTTGGTGATGCCCTTCGGCTTAACCAATGCACCGGCATCTACAGCAACACCTTGGAGTAACATATAGAGCAATTAAGGAAGGTTTTCCAAGTCTTGTGGGAGAACAATCTATAAATCAAGAGGAAGAAGTGAGAGTTTGCACAATCAAATGTGAACTTCTTGGGCCATGTCATTAGAAATGGCGAGCTACGCATAGACAAGGCTAAGGTACGTGCTATCCAGGAGTGGGAGGCACCTATAAAGGTAACTGAGTTGAGATCCTTCCTTGGCGTTGTTAACTACTATCATCGGTTCATCAGTGGCTATTCAGTAAAGGTCGCACCATTGACTGAGTTGCTAAGAAGAACAAGCCATGGGTTTGGACGGAGCATTCTCAAAAGGCGTTTGAAGGCCTTAAGGCAGCTGTCATAAATGAGCCAGTCTTGGCGTCACCTGACTTTTCCAAGACATTTGACGTGCACACAGATGCCTCTGACTTTTCCATTAGGGGTGTCCTAATGCAAGATAAGCGCCTCATAGCGTTTGAGAGCCGCAAGTTAAATGAGGCGGAGCGGCGTTACACGGTGCAAAAGAAGGAGCTGAATGCCATTGTGCATTACCTTCGTACATGGCGACATTATTTGCTCAGGTCAAGGTTTGTGGTCAAGACAGACAATGTGTCTACTAGCTACTTTCAGACGCAGAAGAAGCTCACACCAAAACAGGCTAGGTGGAAGGATTTCTTGTCCGAGTTTGATTATGTGCTGGGTACAAACCGTGCAAAGGTAACGTTGTAGCCGATGCCTTGAGCCGGAAATCCGAACTTGCTACCATCACTTCAGCAAGTTGGGACATTCGTGAGGCTATAAAATAAGGCATGCAACATGATCCAGCAGACAAACAACTTATCGAGTTAGCCAACCAGGGAAAACGAGACGTTTTTGGGTAGAAGATGACCTATTTATTACCACGGTTCGGCGGGTCTACGTGCCTAATTTTGGATACATTAGATGGCGGATCATAAGGGAGAGTCATGACACAATGTGGGCTGGTCATCCAGGCCAACATTGCACTAGGGCCTTGGTTGAGTCAGTCTACTATTGGACATGCATCGGAGATGATATAACATGTTATGTGAAGGCTTGTCTTATATGTCAGCAGGACAAGGTTGAGTAACAACAGCCCGGAGGAATTTTGGAGCCACTGCTAGTTGCTGAAAGTCCATGGGAGAGCGTGACTATGGACTTTATCACATGCCTATCGAAGTCCGACGGTTATGGTACTATTATGGTGGTCGTTGATAGATTTTTCAAATATTCCACCTTCATGCCCACCTCACCAGGTTGCACAGCCAAGGAAGACACCAAGCTATTATTTAAGAACGTGATGAAGTATAGGGGTTTACCAAGGCATATTATCAGTGATCGAGACCCCCGTTTTACTGGGAATTTTTGGAGAGAGTTATTCAACAAACTTGGCATGGAACTACACTTTTCCATTAGTTTCCACCCATAGACGGATGGACAAACGAATGGGCTAATGCGTTACTAGTATGCTACTTGAGGAAATATGTAAGCACGTATCAGAAAGATTGGGCAAGGCTCCTAGACATCGCCCAATTCTCTTATAACATGCGGCGGAGTGAGTCCAAGGGGCGGACACCATTTGAGCTAGCCACAGGCCGTCACAAACTCCACATTTTTTACCAATCGCGTTCGAGGAAAAGAGTTTGGGGGCTTATCATATGGCCAAAGGATGGGAGGAGCAGCTTGACACCGATAAGTCCTACTTGGATAGGGCAGCTAAGAAGATGAAGAAGTTTGCGGACCGTAAGCGGCTTCCCATGAACTATAAAGTTGGGGATATGGTCATGGTGAAGTTTAACCCAAGAAAATTCAAGGTACTACGGAGCATGCATCAGAATCTAATTCGCAAGTATGAGGGGCCATTTAAGATCATCGCCAAGGTAGGGAAGATCTCATACAAGATTGACATGCCATCATATCTTAAGATCTACCTTGTCTTCCATGACATCATGCTTAATCCATATCATGAAGACAAGGATGATCCGAGTAGGGACCAATCAAGTTGAGCGCTTATTACTGTCACTACCTCGCATAATCGGGAGATTGAAGTTATCATTGAACCACGCCAGGCGAAAACAAGGGGAAAAAGCCACATCTATGTTCCTCGTCCAATGGAAGGGGAAATCACTTGAGGAGGCCACGTAACGATATAATACTTATGGCAATTCAAAGATAAGATTCGAGAGTTTATGCAGCAGCATTGCGCCGCGGTCGTCGCAACATTAGGTGGGGGAGAGTGTGCTAACCCGCCATGTCGGGTAAGTTTTAACTTACAGTTTTTTTATTATTATTTTTTTCCTTTTTCTAATTTTCCCTAAAACCTAAATCCCCCCTCCTAACACAACCACCGACTCCCCACTTTCCCCATTCTTATTCCCTTCTTCTACTCAAACTCTCCCTCACTCACCGACTCCCCCTCCACCATCTTCTCCCTTCTACACTAAAAACTCCCCCCGTTCTTCTCTCCTCATTAACAATGATCCAACCTCCATCGTTATCAAGAATCTCAAGTAAGTACATGATTTGTCTTTGCCTTCTTTTGTAGTTTTATTTTCAGATTTGTGTAATGATTTTCTCTTTATTTTTACTTGCTAATTTATATAATGGGTAGTAAAAATGAGGACTTTCTTGTATTAGAGGTGGATTGTGGTGCAGGTGGGTGTGTGAGGCCATTAGATTTGATATGGGAGGCTTGTAACTCCATGGGGTTATTTGTGCTACTTGGTAGACTTATGCACACTAGGTGTTTGTTAAATTGGCTCACTGAGCTTTGTGACCATGGTGTGGGTGAAGTCTGAGTAACCGCCCTAGGTTCACATAATTCGCCCCTACTAATAGTGGCGCTTGTTTTGTCAGGTATCATGAATCCCTTACGAAAGATACGTGCTACATGATCCTCGTTCAGTGGACTGGGAAGATCATCTAGAGCTCGGGCACCGGCTAGCACGAGCCAATTTAACAATCGCCAGTTTGTGTCTAGAAAAGCTCAGAAGCGTTTTAGTGAGAAGGCGTTGAAGAAGCCTGTGTCCGAGAGAGCCATTGACAGGGCATCCCTCTAGATTGAATGCCCAGACATGTATCAGAATTGATGAGGTGCCGACTCAACATCTTCTTTGAAGAGCCGGAGGAAGGAAACATGATGTTGGTGCGGGAATCTTATGCCAATTGCCCGGAACATGATGACCGGATCTGTATAGTGCAACAGACAAGGGTGGATGCTTCACTCGATGCCATCACACGAGTGTATAGGTTACTGATTTTCGATGGGGTTGAAGATTTTTATGAGACATACAAGCAAAAGCCCGTCACTTGGAATTTATTCCTCCAAACCATGTGTGTGCGGGGCAAGAAGGTAGTATGGGTTACGCCTGGGAGCGTATTGAATTCATTATCCCTCACTTTTGAGGCCAAGTGTTGGCTTTACATAATCAACAGTCGTTTGTTGCCATTGCACAACACCACATATGTAAATGGATTTCGGGCGACATCGATTTGGTGCTTTGTGAATAGCCGAGATTTTGATGTGGCCCGGCTTATCTAGGCGGAAATTTTCGTCTGCTCATCCGAGCAGAAGTATGGATTCTACTTTCTATCTCTTGTCACCAGATTTTGCAGAGTGGCGAGAGTTCCCGAGAACCTCAACATAGATAGGAAGGTACCAAAGGAGGCCGCGTTCCGGGCAAGCAAAGTAACCATCGGGAAGGACCCGGTGGCACCTGGAGGTGCTCACGATGACGCCTTGGATGAATCTGAGGATGATAATGATAGTCAAGAGGAGGCTATGCATGCCTCACCCCCATAGGTGCAGATCCCAGAAGAGGGAGGTCCATCTCGGGTCCGTCAGAGCACTCGATTGACAGCTCTGGAGCAAGATATGGTTGTACTACGCACTTCAGTCACAAACCTGGGGGTTAGAGTTGATTATTTGGCCACCCAAATTGCAAAGTTCGAAAAGAAGATCATGGGATGGATTATAGCGCTAGGACGAGCTTTTCATCTCGACCCTGGCACTGTCTCCGACCAGGACTGATTCACCAGGGAAGTCCCCTTACCTTACCTTTCTTTAATTTATTTGACATGGGGACATGCCAATTTTTTAGGTGTGGGGTGGGGGATGATGTTGTATGTTGTTGTATATGTTGATAATTAATTTTGTAGTTTCTTTTGTTAAGTTGACTTCAACTTGGCCCGACGATGGATACCACTTGACGGGTTTCGACTAAAGTCGAACAAAAAAAAACAAAAAGATTTTGGTTTCGTAGTAGTGTATCAACCCCCCCTTGGTTTTTCTTTAAACCACGGTTCTTTTCCAAGGATTTTATTGGAACCGGGTGTAGTTAGTTTTTCATTTTTAGTTAAGAACTTATGGGCGAGGTCCAGAGTTGAAATAAGATCCCTTAACTCCATGGTGCCTTGAATATGGACTACTTTAGTGTGACGCTTAGGCTCATTGGTTGACTCTTGTGAGAAGGACTTAAAATGTGTGTTCTTAATTTGGCTTAAATACCCTGAGCGGAGTGTCTGATGATCTAATCTGGATTGAGTATTGTGCCATGTGTGTGTGAGACTTGCTGTATTCTGTGCTGACATTTAATGCCTAAAACTTGCCCCGTGTGTTTGCAAAGCGAAATGGTAGTCTTAGTTGGTCTAAAAAGTGATATAGGCATTTCTTTGTTGAACCATATATATACATAATACACCCACCTAATTGCAATATACCATAGTTAACCCCTTTGATCCTGTAATCCTGTTTCTTTAGAAACCACATTACAAGCCGTACCTAATTTTTAAATTATCCATCTATTTGAACCTTGTCACCTCTTATGAGCACTTGAATTGTGATGACGTATGTAAAAGTTAAAGTGTGGGGTGGGCGGTTTGGCTTTTGAGTGGAACTGATAAAATAAGGAGAAAGGTGCGCTGTGTTGAAAAGTAATACTAAAAGCCACATGAATTGACAAAAAAGAGTTGTATTGTGTGAAGAATAGTCTTTGATGGTGGTGGCTTTTGAAATAATTGTGCTTAAAGAAATATGGGGTAATACATATTGATGTGAGGGTGGAGTTGTGGTTTGACATAAGTATGGGCTTGAACGTTAAACTATATGTGTTAAAGTGATTATGGAGGTGTAGTCACTATTATATCTACATGTATCCTACCTGACCTACGACCTACATTACATCCAAATAAAGTTCTAATTGATCCTAGACTAAACGAGCTCGATTAGTACAGTAGTACACTACAGGCAAGCTTATGGTGCATTTTCAGTGGCACAAGGAATGTTCCTTCTGAGGGTGAGCGGATTTTATTTCTTTTGAAGTCCTCAATGTGCGTGAATTGTACTGATTATGAAATAAGTCTCTTTTGTGGTGAGTAGGCACTTGATTCATGAAAGAGAAGTAAGTCTGGACCTCTGACTTAGAGTAAGTAGCCGGTCAAGGACATTGCATGGCTAGGAAGATTCCACTCTTGAGGTGTGGGTGTGTAAGGAAGTTGCTTAGTGAAGTTAGGCCTGTAGAGTGTGGTTTTATTGATCGAGGACGAGCAATGGTTTAAGTGTGGGGTGTTGATAGTAGCCTATAATTACATATTTTAGACGCTGTTTACACTCTAATTTAACTGCACTTTATTAATGTTTGAATGTTAAAAGATAATAAAATGCTCTAATTGAGAAATTTATGTTGTGCAGGAGCCACTCCGAGTTAGGAGGAAGGTAAAGAGCGTTTTGGAGTTAATTATAAACATACAAGGCCAATCAAAGGATAGCCCAGATGAAAAAGAGTGAGAAAAGAAAGGAAGGATGAAAAAGGCAGGTCCGCAACATGCGGACCTGGGCGCGCAGATGATCACGGAAGACGGCAGTACATGGGCTAAGGTCCACGATTGCGTCCGCGACCGCGGACGGGCTGGTAAACGCGACAGAGTTCATTGGATTTTATGTAATTTCCTGGGAAATTAACCTAAACCTATAAGAGCCCAAACTCGCCCAGAAGTTAGATGAGGCTTGTTTTAGACATAATTGGAGGAAAGAACAAGGGAGAGAAGATCAAGCAATTCTTTAGAGTTTTTATCTTCTTCTTTCTACTTATCATTGTGAATTATGAATCATATTATTTCTATCTTTTGCATTAGTATGAAGAGCTAAACTTCTAATTTAGGGTTTGATGGAACCTATTGAAGGATGACATTCTTGTTATGTTAATACAGATTTGCCATAGTTTTATATCTATTTGCTCAATCATATGCTTGTTTATGTTGAATGAAGGGCCCTTAATTAGCTGTTCCTATTTAGTGTGCATTACTCGGGAAAGAGTGCATATTTAGGTTGTTGTTGAACAACATCACTCCTGACGTATATGAGGGACCAATACAAAGGGTTTAAAGGTGGGATTAGGGATAACGACACCTTGGGTGCGATCTAAGTGAGCTGTAATTAAAGCTAGCTAGCGTAATTCAGGAGAATATGTTTAGTATATTGTTGTAATTACTCGGGAGAGAGTTATGACATTCTGAGTGCTCATGATCGATAGAGAAGACTTAGGCAAATTTATAACAAACATAGCGGAAATGATTCCGACAATAGGGGAAATCATAACCTTAAATCATTCCAATTATTGTTTACAACCCATTCGTAATTAGTTCTTATTTACTGCATTCTCATTAAGTAATAGTTAATTAGAAAACAACCAATCTGTTATCTAAATATCTTGGAATGTTGATTACGTGAAATTGTGTGAGTCTGACAGCTGTGATTGATAGGTTAATTCCCTGTGGGATTCGACTCCGGACTTGATAATCAGAATATATTTGCAGCGACCACTTTTTCCTTTTTATAAGGCATAGTTATGCGTGATCAGTAGTCTATGCACAAGCGCAACGATCCATCCTTCTTTTTCTGGAACAATACTGGTGCGCTGAAAGGTGCCTTTGATGGGCGAATGTGACCAACATCCAACAACTCTTTCAATTATTTCCTGAGCTCCTCTAGCTCGGGCGGTGCCATACGATATGGGGAGAATGCAGGTGGCTTAGCCCCTGGCTCCTGCTCAATCTTGTGATCCACCTCGCGCCTAGGCGGAAAGTGCTTAGGAAACTCCTCAGGCATGACATCTTTGTTTTTCTCAAGCAACTCCTCTATACAAGGTGGAAGTGTCTCTTGAAAACTCTTGTTTTCCTCTAGGCTTGCAGTGGTTGCCACGAATGTTGGCTCCCCCTTCTTGATCCCCTTGACAACCTGCGTAGTTGAGAGTTGTTCTTGGATATGTCTATGTGGCATAGTAAGTGTAGGTACCATGCAAGCTCCTTCTCGCTCCATAACCAAGAGATGTTAGAGGTAGGGGTCAATCAAAGTATGACAATGTCTAGAGAACTCTTGCCCCAATATGATGTCAAAGATATCCGTAGTGATTATGGTAAAGTTTGTCGTACCTTTCCAATCTCCCAATTTGACACCAAATTTATTAGCTACCCCACAATCATTTTGTACTTCGGCATTCATGGTCTTGACGGGAGAGTTAGTTGGAGCAATCTTTAATTCTAGTCTCTTTGCGTTAACCTAAGTCACGAAATTATGAGTTGCTCCAGTATCCATCATTGCACGAGTGGGCTTGTTGTTTATGGTGAGATCTATGTACTGATTGCCATTCTTGGTAGGTTGGATAGCTTGCTTCGTGATAGCACCACATAATCTGATCTTACCCAACTGTGCGGTTCCCGAACGCTCTCCTTGCGGGTGCTCCTTCCATTCACGGACCATGGAATCAATGCTCTTGAGATCGGGATAATTCCTGAAGCCGTGCGGACCTCCGCATATATAGCATCCCTTCTTCTCGTCCTGTTCCTTCTTCTCGGTGTAGCCCTGATGGCCACTCGACTATTTGGAATGTTGAGTCTTGGAGTATTTTTGTTGTATCTCCTTGCCTTTGCCACGGTCTCCCCCGCCTTTTACATTGTTAACCTTTGACTCCTTGTATTTTCCTTTGTCGTGCTTGTCATGCCTGAAATCCATCAATGATTCGGCCTCCACTATGGCTTGGATCCGCTACTTGACAGTGTTGCAACTCTTGCTTAGCCCAATTTACAACTCGTCCATGAAGTGGAACAACAAGTCATCATTGGTTAGGTTGGGGATTTGAAGCATAAGGGTAGTGAACTCCTTGACATAGTCACATACGCTCCCTGTTTGCTTCAATTCCCGAAGCTTGCGCCTTGCGTCGTACAAGACATTGTTTGCCTCGTGCTAATGGTACATAGACCTTTATCCATGTCAGCCATCTTCCTTCTCCAGCATAGCATGGAAGTCTCTGAGAGGTACATCACGACATTGTTGATCTTGGCCTCGTCGTCCCTCACTTTGCCGTTCCTGAAGTAGTTTTCCAAGTGCCAAAGGACGTTTTCCAATTCTTGTGCATCATGAACACCTTTGAACACCGAGGGTTTGGGAGCCTCGATCTTGGTCTCCCTCGTCACCACAATGTTTCTGGCTACCTTGGTCACGCTGACATCGACATGCTCCTCGAGTGACTCTATCTTTGCCTTCATAGCATCGATAGTAATCAAAGCCTCCATGAGTCTGTACTCTAAGGCGATGATGTTTTGCCTTAGTTACATTTCGCATTGAGTACATCCCTCCAAGTCATTTCGGATAATCTCAATCTCTTCAAGAGTGTGCCCCTCAACAACTCTAAGGGTGACTTCCACCTTCCCCAAGCGTTGGCCAAATATCTACACGGCATCCATCCCCGCGTTCATCTTCATCACCCACTCTTAACTGAGCGAGACGTCCTCAGGCAGGACCTCCATTTCATCCTCGCTCGCGTCGGTGGTAGATGGTTCTTGGGATGTAAGCCATTTGTTTGACACAACCTCGAGTGGAACCTCCTGGATTTTGTTGGTGGCATTCCTCTTTTTACTACGGCTGCTCTTGCCAGTAGCATCCTGGATGACGTTGGCTTGGGTGTTGGCAGCATTAATTTCTCCATCGTTCGCCATTCCCTTAGTTGCAACCTGGATCTGATACCACGTTGTCACGTCCTTAGTCATTAACTAAGTACACGTGCGACACTTGACAACTTGCTCACGATCTTGCACAACTTATTCATGTTCTTGCTATGCCAAGTCAACCTTACTACACTCAAGATCACTAAGAGAATGGAATAAAGAACACAAGAGAATTGTTAAAAGAAGCTTTGTATTAGAGAGAACTTGAATTGTTTGCTTGGTGAATTACAAATGAATGACCCTCTTTATTTACCAGTCTCCTAGGGGATAGTGAGTATTATTAATTGTTACACAAGTCCCTTATTATTTACAAGTAAGTCCCTCATCTAGAATTTTCTACATAGCTAGAATCTTCTAAGGACTTTCCTAGCTAATCTATAGGGATTTAGGATCTTCCTAAGGAAATGTCTATACTTCTCTAGAATCTTCTCACCAATGCTATCCTTCCTCCGATGTAAGCTTCCACATTGCATTAGTATATGCCAAATGGTGCCTATGTGGCATGATGACATGGCGGGTCATTACATACGACTCCTTAAACTTGTCCACTAATTTCACTTAGCTACTTCAAGTGAGACATGTACATATTAGCTACTCCAATCACACACAATATGTGTCTATCAAATACAAACAGTTGACGTGGAAAAAATCATGTTTATCACTTCTCTTAAGTGCGTAAGAAGGTCAAATTTCCAAATTTTCCTTTTCTTTTTAAGTAAAATCCATTTTTATTAAAACCACCATAAACACCCTCTTATCGCCGGTGCTCCGCCACCGTCACCCCCAACAAAAATCCTGCCATCATTTTATTTAATCTTCTGTCATCTTCAATTATATAGTGCTCCTACATTAATATTTCCATCATTTGTCAGCAAATTTACAGGAAAAATAAGATAAAAATGCTAATAAAAACAGACCAAATCACTATCCGACAATTTAAATCTACTAAAATTAAGAAGGAAGATAATAAGATTTTGTTATTATGAAATTAAAAATAAAAAGCCACTAAAGTGTGTCTTTTTGTGAGTTACATTTCTCTTTCATCTTCAAACTTCAAGCCATAACCATATGGCTGCTATTTCTAATGTAGGTTAGTTTAGAAATAGAAAAAATCACATACTACCACTCCTCTCCTTTGCCACGCGGCCTACGCTGCTATCATTATTGCGGAGGTGAGTTTTGAAATAAAACTGTCACGACCCCAAATCCTAACCGACCTTGATGGTGCCTATCATGAAACTACGCTAGCCAACCCTTTCAGACTATCAATATATTTCATATTTTCCCAAAATTAGCAGATTTTAAAATAGCAGAATGAGATGAAACAAAATACACACTTCCCCAAAACCTGGAGTCAACTGTCATGAGCATCTAAGAATGAAAATACAATGTACAACGTAGTGACTTGATACAACAAACCCTGGAGTACAAAAGACAGAAACTATGAACTGAGGAAGAGAAAAGAGGTGAGCTGGGGACGCTGAGCAGCTACCTCGATCCTCGAACAACTCCAAGCTCGTCCGGAAATTGGCTAATGAGATAGTCCGGTACCTGGATCTGCATACAGAGGTGCAGGGAGTAACGTGATTACGCCAACTCAGTAAGTAATCAATGTAACTAAAAACTTGAGTGTATTGACGAGCAACTAAATCATGTAAAACCATATAATGAATGACAGTGGAAATGAATAAATCAAGTCAGGAATCTATAATTCTGCATATTTCATAACTCCGATTTCCATTTAAAAATCTCGTATAAAACATTTACCCAACATTTATTATCAGAGGCTTAGTTGAAAGAAGAGTGAAAATGGCATTTTCATAAAATATAAACCCCCCGGGCACAATATCACTCATAGTAAAGCCTCTCGGGCAAGCCTCTCAGTCACTCGTGACTCCACTATCAGTATCTCATGCTCTCACTTAAACACTCGTACTCAGCAAGTACCATGAGTACACATAACTGCTGCGGCAGGCAGCCCGCTCCACTATATATATATATATATTGCTGAGGCGTGCAACCCGATCCATATATAACATACGCTGCGGTGTGCAGCCCGGTCCATATAATAGTCGACTGTGCTCACTGGGGGTGTACAGACTCCTGGAGGGCTCTTTCAGCCCAAGCGCTATATCTGATGCGGCGTGAAACCCGATCCAATATGTACATTACTGAGGTGTGCAACCCAATCCATATATAACATATATTGCTGCGGCGTGCAGCCCGATCCATATATATAAAATCTATATTGCTGCGGCGTGCATCCCGATCAATATGTAATATATATAACATATATATTGCTGCGGCGTGCAGCCCGATCCATAACTATCCTCATATACTCGGCTCTCGGCCTGGACATATATATTGCTATGGCATGCAGCCCGATCCATAGCTATCCCCACATACTCGGCTCTCGGCCTGACTCAGTCACCCCCACAAGCCGCTTGGGCAATTCATTTCAACTCATGAGACTCAGCCCAAAATACTTTTCAGAGTTTTCAAGCAGTGTGATAACAGTTAAAATAAAAACAAGTAGGAAACATGATTGAGTTCACAGATGTTCTATCAGGATAGTGGTAGAATAGTGTAAAAGTACCTCTGAGGGTCTAAACAGGTCGGCACAAGGCTCCAAACATGGAAAATACCCCCGAGGGTCTAATAGGTCGGCACAAGGCCCAAACATGGCTCACAACCCATAAACAAGTATAAATTTCTGAAACACAGGATATAATAAGGTTTCAAATCAAATACGCGGCTTAATAGTCGCTACGGGACGGACCAGGTCACAATCCCTATCGGTGCACGCTCACACACTCGTCACCTAGCATGTGCGTCACCTCATTTACCAAAACAATATCAAATACCGGGGTGTCATACCCTCAAGTTTAGAGTTACAATTGTTACTTACCTCAAAATAACCCAGAAGCTACTCCGTGATGCGCTTGCCCCTCGAATTGGCTCCCAAATGCTCCAAATCTAACCAAAATCAGATTAACCCAATCAAAAGATATAAATTTTAACACAATTCTCAAAATTCGGTCAAATTCGAGCCCCCGGCCCACATCTCAAAATTCAATAAAATATACATCACTAGAATCCTCATCCTCCCACGATTCTACACATACCAAGAACACCACAATCAGACCACAATTTCCCAATCAAATCACCAAAAGAATTTTCCAAACTTCCTCCCATTTTTTTTCCAACTTTTTCTACTTTGATTGTTCAAATTACAAGCCTAATCCATCACAAAATAACATAGAAACGAGATTTTAATCCGAGAAACTTACCTCCACTGAAGACCCTTGAATTCCTCCTTCAATTTGCTCTCAAACAAGCTCAACCCGCATGCAACAATGGAAGAAATGACCAAAATTTCGCGGAGGCACCTATTTATATTTTCTATCCAGTTAATCTGCACCTGCGGACAATTCCTCGCACCTGCGGACCCACACCTGCGGTCCCAGGTGCGCACCTGTGAAATCCCATTAACAGTCCAAACTTCGCAACTGCGATTCCTTTTCCGCACCTGCGACTTTGCAGGTGCGGCTCATGCTTCGCACCGGCGGATTCCTCCTGCCTGGCCTCTTTTCGCACCTGTGTAAGGACCTTCGCACCTGCGGCATCGCACCTGCGGATCTCCATCCGCAGGTGCGGCCACACCAGAAAATTAACACCAACAACTATTTTTGCTGTAATTCCTAAGTCCAAACCTCCATTAACCATCTGAAATCAATCCCGAGCCCCTCGGGGCCCCAACCAAACATACCAACACATCCCATAACCTCATTCGATCTTAGTCGAGCCTTAGAAACACCAAAAACAACGCAAAAAATACTAAAATCACATCAAATTCAAGCCTATGAACTTTGAAACTTTTAAATTCCGCCAATGATGCCGAAACCAACCAAAACACATCCGATTGAACTAAAAGTTTGCACACATATAAAAAATGACATTACGAACCTGCTCCAACTTTCGAATTCCATTCTGACCCCGATAGCCTATTTCACTGCCGATCGGAAACCGCCAAAAACTAACTTTCGCCAATTCAAGCCTAATTCTACTCCGGGCATCAAAACTTCATTCCGAACACACTCTTATGTCCCAAATCACCTAACGAAGCTATCCGAGACATAAAATGCACATTCCGAGGTTGTTTACCAATAAGTCAACTCCCAGTTGACTTTTCAACTATTAAGGTACTTTAAGAGGCTAAGTGCCTATGTTCTCATCACGACCACTCCGAACCCAAACCAACCGACCCAACACAACATAAACAAGCTAAGAAATATATGATAAAATAGAAATGGGGGAAACAGGGCTAATCTCACAAAAAGACCGTCCGGGTCGTTACATCTTCCCCCTCTTAAACAAACGTTCGTCCTCGAACGAGTCTAGAAACATACCTGGAGTCTCGAATAAGTGAGGATATCTGTTCCACATCTCCTGCTCGGTCTCCCAGGTGGCATCCTCCACCTGCTGTCCTCCCCACTGAACCTTTACTAGAGCTATATCCTTAGACCTCAACCTTCTGACCCGACGTCTCAAAATAGCTACTGGCTCTACCTCATAGGACATATCACCCTCGAGCTGAACCGTGCTGAAGTCCAAAACATGAGACAAGTCAGCAACATACTTCAGGAGCATCGAAACATGGAACACCGGATGAATACTCGATAAGCTGGGAGGAAAGGAAAGTCTATAAGACACCTCCCCAACCCTCTGAAGCACCTTAAAAGGCCCAATAAAGGGGACTCAGCTTTCCCCTCTTCCCGAACAACATAACACCCTTCATGGGTGACACCTTTAGCAACACCTTCTCCCCAACCACGAAAGACACATCTCGAACCTTCCGATCCGCATAACTCTTCTTCCTAGACTGCACCGTGCGAAGCCGCTCCTGAATCAATTTCACCTTACCCAACGCATCCTGAACCAAGTCTGTGCCCAATAGCCTAGCCTCGCCCGGCTCAAACCAACCAACCGGAGATCTGCACCTCCTACCAATAAAGCCTCATACGAAGCCATCTGGATACTCATCTGATAACTATTATTATATGCAAACTCTGCGAATGGCAAAAACTGGTCCCATGAACCCCCAAAATCAATGACACATGCATGCAACATATCCTCCAAAATCTGAATAGTACGCTCCAACTGCCAGTGGTATGAGGATGAAATGCTGTGCTCAACTCAACCTGATTACCCAACTCTCTCTGTACGGCTCTCCAAAAATGAGATGTGAACTGAGTACCTCTGTCAAAAATGATAGAAACTGGAACCCCATGCAATCAGACAATCTCTCTGATATAAATCTCAGCTAACCGCTCTGAAGAATAAGTAGTACCAACAGGAATGAAGTGCGCGAACTTGGTCAGCCGATCCACAATAACCCACATAGCATCAAACCTCCTGGAAGTCCGTGGGAGTCCAACTACGAAGTCCATGGTGATTCACTCCCACTTCCACTCCGGAATATCAAATCTATGAAGAAATCCACCTTGTCTGTGGTGCTCATACTTGACCTGCTGACAGTTGAGACACCGAGTCACAAACTCAACAATATCTCTCTTCATCCACCTCAACCAAAAATGCTGTCTTAGATCCTGATACATCTTTGCAGCACCCGGATGGATGGAATACCGCGAACTATGGGCCTCAACTAGAATCAAATCTCGGAGCCCATCCACATTGGGTACGCAAATTTGGCCCTGCATCCTCATGACCCCATCATCACCAATAACCACATCCTTGGCATCACCACAACGGACCCTGTTCTGAAGAACAAGCAAATGTGGATCATCATACTGGCGTGCTCTAATTTGATCATAAAGAGAAGACCTGGAGGCTACACAAGCCAATTCCCGCGGAGGCTCTAATAGATCCAATCTCACTAACTGACCTTCTAAATCCTGAACATCAAGTGCTAACGGTCGCCCTTCTACTGGAAAGTAGGCTAGACTCCCAAAACTCTCCTCCCTGTGACTCAGGGCATCAACCATTACATTGGCCTTCCCCGGATGATATAAAATAGTGAGGTCATAATCCTTGAGAAGCTCCAACCACCTCCTCTGACGCAAATTCAGATCTTTCTGCTTAAGCAGATGCTGCAAACTATGGTGATCAGTGAAAATCTCACAATGCACTCCGTATAAATAATGACGCCAAATCTTCAAGAAAGCTCAACCCGCATGCAACAATCGAAGAAATGACCAAAATTTCACGGAGGCACCTATTTATATTTTCTTCCCAGTTAATCCGCACCTGCGGACAATTCCTCGCATCTGCAGACGCGCACCTGCAGTCCCAGGTGCGCACCTGCAAAATCCTACTAACAGTTCAAACTTCGCACCTGCGATTCCTTTTTCGCACCTGTGGCTTCACAGGTGTGGCCCATGCTTCACACCTGCGGATTCCTCCTGCCTGGACTCTTTTTGCACCTGCTCAAGGACGTTCGCACCTGCGGCTCCCCATCCGCAGGTGCAGCCATACCAGAAAATTAACACCAGCAGCTATTTTTGCTGTAATTCCTAAGTCCAAACCTCCATTAACCATCCGAAATCAATCCCGAACCCCTTGGGGCCCCAAACAAACATACCAACACATCCCATAACCTCATTCGAACTTAGTCGAGCCTTCGAAACACCAAAAAATGCACAAACACTAAAATCACATCAAATTCAAGCCTATGAACTTTGAAACTTTTAAATTCCACCAATGATGCCGAAACCAACCAAAACACATCCGATTGACCTAAAAATTTGCACACATATAAAAAATAACATTACAAACCTGCTCCAACTTCTAGAATTCCATTCCGACCCCGATAGCCTATTTTCCACTGCCGATCGAAAATGGCCAAAAACTAACTTTTGCCAATTCAAGCCTAATTCTACTCCGGACATAGAAAATTCATTTCGAACACACCCCTACGTCCCAAATCACCTAATGAAGCTATCCTAGCCATAAAATATGCATTCCAAGGTCGTTTACCAATAACTTAACTCCCAGTTGACTTTTCAACTATTAAGCTACTTTAAGAGGCTAAGTGCTTATGTTCTCATCACGACCACCTCGAACCCAAACCAACCGACCCAACACAACATAAACAGACTAAGAAATATATTATAAAGCAGAAATGGGGGAAGCGGGGCTAATCTCAGGAAACGACCGGCCGAGTCGTTACAAGAACAAACAAAAAGAAAAATGGATGGGGAAGAAGATGGGAGGGGTTCCCTGAGATAGAATAGGAAAGGGAGTAGGAAGAAGATGATGGGTGATGAAAGGGGTGGGGGTGGGTAGGTTGGCAGTAGTAAGATGAACAAAAATAGGGGAAGAGGCTTGTCGACGGCGACGACGGCAGGGGAGAGGCTTTCATTTTTTAACCAAATTTTGTTTTTGTTGGAAATGTTTTTCTTATGGCGTAATGGCTTCCTGGCCACTTAAACTTGCATGGCTTTTGAAATCCGATACACAAACTTTGGAATTTCCCATTTGAACACTTAAACTCGTGAAACCCCTAACTAATAAACACATTTGACTGTTGACCCAACCCATGTGGCGTCAGTTGGTCCTAGTCAGCTTGCTGCGTGAGTCTCATGACTTTTAGGAGCGTGAGAGCCCTCTTCCCAACACCCAATGGTCCAAAATGGGGTCTATTTAAGTGGGTTATTATTCCTTCAATGTAAAATACATTATTCCTCTATTATATAACATTTGAAGCTTTTCATATTTCTAAAATCTAAATCTTTATTTAAATTTTTTTTCATTTTCGAGACTGTGAAAATGATGCAAAGTCCTGTATTTTGTCATTTTGGAGTTGAAGCTCATATTTGCATCACTTGGAAGCCAACAAATCCAGGAAGAAGGTTTTATGTGTGCTCAAATTATGGTCGAAACAATTCTTGTAATTTTTTAGGTGGTTTGACCCACCTCTTCTCGATCACTATAAACAAGTGATTTCAGGATTGTTATCAAGAATTAGAGAGAGAGATCGACTACAGCATAGAAAGAGGGTGAAGATCATTGTAACTTTAGTTGTTGTATTATCACTAATAATTGTAATTTTCTTCTTAGTCTAGTTAGCATTAATGAGTGTCTTCATAACCCAATGTACAATAATAATTAAAAAATGTATGATGTATTTTTGTGGAATGAAAAGCAATTTTGACATAAACAAGCAGACATATATAAAAAACCAAGTTCAATCAGCCTTCTTAGTTGACAAAATTAGCTACTGAAAGTTGTCTAGTAACATAAATAGTTTAAACATTGTTCCAAAAGAAAAGTCATAGTTAAACAGACTTAAGTTAACCTAAAAATTAAGTTCTGCAACTAACAGACTTAAGTTATCACAAAAACAAACATTCAATCATCTTCAAGGTTGAGATTGGTTGATGTTTTGTGAAATTGGCTCAAGTTTGGGCATGGAGACTGGCTTGGTTGAGATGAAGAATGGACTTGAGGTTGGCTAAGGCTTGCTTGAGTTTTTCTTCTCCTCAACTGTTGTTGAAGTTGCCTTTGTTTTATAGCTTTTCTTCCTTGCCACCTTAGTCCAGGTGCACTGTATCCAAGATCAATATTGGTCTACCCAACATCCACTATTTTTGTAGGAGCAGAAAGTACCCTATCTCTTGATCCACACTATATAGGAAGCCAAATTAGCACCCAAACTACTAATATCTAAATAAAAATTCAAATCCAAATCACATACCCTTTCAATCATTGTTCCTGAATCACTAAACAAAATACCAAATCCAGTAGTTCTTGGTCTTCCTTGAAGTCCAGTAGCTCTTGGCCTTCCTCTAGCACTAGATAGAATATCCTCAAAAGTCCCCGATCTCATACTTCCAGTATCTTGATATAAGATAAAATACTATCTAGTAATATAAAATCATGTTCCTAATAAAGATTAACTGAAGCAAAAAATGAATACTTACATATGCACTTGCAAAAACTGATGGTTGAGTATTTCTGGTCCAGGCAGTTCCAGAATCACTTGCAGCAGCTGTTTGTTGAGTTGTTCTTTGAGCAGCCTGTGATTGTTTAGTAACACTAGCATTTCTGGTTCCTGTAGTTCCAGATCCTTATCCTTTCTGAAATTTCCAAAAAATAAAATGAGTTATAGAAACAACCAAAGTACAAGTCACAATCAGAAACAAAACGAATGCATTACCAGGATAGGACACCCCTTCTTGTTATGGCCTACTATCTTACAATGAGAGTATGTAATTGGTGTCTCTTTCCTTGATCTCTTACTAAACTTATTTTTAGGTTCATCTTGAGCTTTTTTTCTATTTTTCTTAGGTCTACCAGGAATCTTGGTAGTTACAAGAGGCTCAACAGTGGGATTCTGAGTTGATAGCCACATCTCCATGTTGGTTACTAGATGTATGTAACAACTAAAAGCCTTCAAGTATGTTTCTTTCCTGTACCAGTGAACAACATAGTCACTAGGCTCAAATCTCTTAAAAAATATTGCATGGGAGCATGGTATTCCTTTGAGCTGCCATGATCTGCATGTGCGTGTATTGTTGGAGAAGTCAACAATATGCTTGTAAACCCCATGTTGTATCTCATACCCAGTGTCCGTATTTCATTTAAATTCATACTTAACTACATATTGAGATTGTTCCTCTATGTACCCCGTTGCCATATGAGATACATCAGAAATTGACCTTGTCGCAAATTCTCTCATGGTAGTCATCCTCTCCATAACCTTCACTCTAATCTCTTCTAACATGGTTATGATAGACTTTTGCCTAGCAGACAAGATCCAACTGTTAAAAATCTCACAGATGTTGTTCTCCACAGAATCACATTTACTCCAATCTTTAAAGAATGCTCTACACTAACATTGTTTGGGGTATCTCAGTAAAACTTCAATGATCTTACTGTCACCCAATTCTGCTAACTCATCTATCTTAGCCTTCAAATATGCTTCAAATGAAGCCCTTGCACAGGCTCTGAATTTCTTTCTTCTTTCTTTTCCTTTCCACTTTTGTTTCCAGTTTCTCCATATGTGTCTTGCACACATTCTGTGCTCTTCATTTGGAAACAACTCAGAAACGTATGCAACAAGTCTATTAAGAAATAATAAAAACAATTAGAATATCAGAAACATATATAAAGTAGGCAAGTAATTACAGGAAGAACATGGGTGAAGTATATACCTTCTGCATATCAGAAATGATGGCCAACCTTTCAACTTGGGATTCTGTGAGCTGTAAATCATGCATCAGGCACCTAATAAACCATGACCATGTGTGCTTTTCTCCTTTACAACCACTGCCCAGGCAACATTGTACATTTAGTTGTTACCATCTTTACCAATACATGATAGTAGCTCACCCGTACACACACCATTTAGAAATGCTCCATCAAAGCCAATAACATTTCTACATCCTTCCAACCAACCTACTTTGCAAGCATATAGACAAAATATAAATACCCACAAACACCTCTTTACCAGGTATTGTCTCCTTTGAAGTCTTCACAACAAAAGTGCTGCTAGGATTTTTAGACCTCAACATGTCAGCATAATCATATATTCTAGCAAACTCCTGCTTGTAATACCTAAGATACTTACCCATGACCTAATGTTTAGTCCTGGCACATATGGATTTTCCCACATATACACCATACTTTATCCTAATCAAATTCTGCAACTTCCTAAGCTTTATGTCAGGTTGGTTGATAATCTTGTCCTTAAAATGTTTAGCTACCAATGCTGTATTGGCCATCTTGTTTCTGGTTGCTCTAAAACACTTATGAATATGATAGTAGCTGCTGACAATGAAATTCCCTGTGTGTCCCTCCAAACTTCCCAAATATACCATCTACATCTTGTTGGGTTCACACATTTTTCCCTAACCCTATGTTTCTTATTAGGCCTTAACTTAATTTGAACTCTTCTTTGTACAACATAATCTTGCAAAGCATATCCGAACTGTTTCACACTTTCAAACACCATTTCCAAGTGGAATTTTTTTTTCTTACAAGCAGGATCAATGTATACCCTGCTGCTGTATCTTCTTGGTTGAGGGTTATGCACCCCATCTTCTTCAGCTACTTCATCATCTGTATCCTCACTACCTGGATCTGAGCTGTCCAGATATTGCTCATCCCCTCCCAACTTTCCAGCATATTTGGATCCCCTATCTTTTGTACATGTCTTCAAAACCATGGTTTATACCTACAGGTCCACTAGGTATCTTATCCGTATTAACTTCACTAGATCTTAATTTACTACTCTTTGCATTCACTTTAGCCTGTCTAGCAGCAACAACTTCAGGTTCTAGGTCACTTGTCTCTCCAACAAAATCCACATCAGCACCATAAAATGACTCATCTGTATCATCATCATCATCTTCAGAAATAGCCTCATATTCCTTATCCTCACTCTCAGTACTTACCTCGTCACCCTCATCACCCTCAATATCACCCTCAGAGTTAGTTGCTAAATGAAAGTTGTAGAACTCACCTTCATCTTCACTAGACTCTTCTGTATTAGATTCTATATCAACAACCCTCTCTTTACCCTTCCCATGAGTTTTATCACCCCTATTTATATCATTGTTAGGTGAGTATGTTTCCCTAGCATTAACATCACTTGTTTGCCTATGTGGCATTTCATTAAAGCCACATGGCTGAACATCAATGGGGTCCACATTTATACCACCACTACTTAACATTTCATCTAGGTCCAAATCAATACATGGTGTATTAATTGTGTGACATATATACACATCAATAAAATTCCCATCTTTAAGGTCTTTACGCAAAGCTAGCACATCAGCATCATATTTCAGAAATCTAAATTCTCCTTTTTGATTAATTTTACATGCATATTTATCTACTGTTATACCCCATATCCTTAGCCTAATCATTAAAATGAATTATATGCAATTCATTCATGTCATCTTAAAGAAAAACTGGCCAAATTTGCCCATTTACATACCTGATAAATGGGTCAGCCACTAACCATCCTAGATGATGAAACTGTACTTTCACATAGACAGCCATTAAAACCTATAAAAAAGGGGGCCAAATAAGATACACTTTAACACTAAAAATCTATAAACCTTAACAAAGTAGGAGACAAGAATATTTTGATATGCAAAATAGCCCTTGTTTTTTTTAACACTAAATGCCATATCAGTCATGAAAAAGACAAAACCCCTAAAATAAAGTGAATATTCGACTGTTTTACCCAAAACCTAATATAAAATCCCAAATAACAACAGACAATTTGTGCATGCCGACAAAAGCCTTAATTTTTTAAACCTAAATGCCAGATCAGACATGAAAAAATAAAATCCCTAAAATAAAGTAAATATTTGACTTTTCTCCCCAAAACCCTAATATAAAATCCCAAATAACAACAGACAATTTGTGCATGCAGACAAAAGTAGCTTTGACTATCACATATTACCCATATTATTTAATAAGAAATTAGATGACAAAACAGAAAACGACATCAAAAGAAACAAACTAACCTTCAGATCCTATAACGTGACTGGAATCGAAAGCTCAGACCAAATGAAGCTCGATCAGCTTTTGATTACGATAAATTTTGGAAGAGGGTGACTAATTTTCAGGCCATTACTTTACCTAGATTTAAGAGGGGAAGGTTGGTTAGAGAGAGGAAAAAAGACAAAAATAGGTCTTTTTGGTCGGACTACTGATTAAAAGAGGGGGGACCTCAATCGGTTGGGGTTTGTTTTCATGCCCTGGATGTATAACAATCCCATTGGTCATTTTCTGACTGGTGGGACACGTCTGTGAATGTGTAATACATGTGCGTAGGGTCAAATAAGTTTATTAGTCAAGGGTTTCACGAATTTGAGTGTTCAAATGGGAAAGTCCAAAATTTGTGTATCGTCTTTCAAAAGCCCTATAAGTTTAAGTGGCCAGGAAGCCATTACGCCTTTTCTTATTAACTCAAGACAGAAGACATGTGACTTTTTCTCATTCGTTAATTTCTGCCATGTCAACGTGTGTGTAATACTCGCACTATATAATTTCTGCTGACGAATTTTTGGTGTTTGATAGACATATATTGTGTGTGATTGGAGTAGCTAATAGGTACATGACTCACTTGAAGTAGCTAAGTTAAAATAGTGGATAAGTTTAAGAATCCGTATAGGTATTCTGCCATAAGAATACCCATCAATTAAGAGGCTTTACTATGATAAAGAATTGACGGTTTATGATATTTCTCATAAAGTGAATTTTTGTAAAGGTTAGAACTTTTTGTTAGCTTTTCTTTTCTTTACCTGAAATGCCCTTAACATTTACTCAGTTATTAATTGACTTTAATAGCTGAGTAAATACATTCTGACCTCTCTATAACAACATCCCTATATAACAACCATCCACTATAAAAGCCTAATTTTCTCAGAACCTATTTTTTATGTTATATTTTGCCTCTCTATAATAGTATTCCTCCTATAACAACAACAACCATACATATTTTCTAAGATTATTACTAATAATAATTCTAAATATTTAATAACTTTAATATACAACTTATAATAGCTATATATATTACCTCAAGGATAGCAGTATGGTCCATGAACATATGCACATGCATAAGAAAAATGCCAAAAGATTCTTAAAAGATTTATTTATACTTTTTGAAGATATGCATATCATTCTTTTTTTATTTGAAGATGTACACATGGTATATCTTATATTGGACAATTACCAATAATATGTGTAGGCATATAAATTTTATTAAAATTAAATTCATAAAATAATTTGGATTATATTATAATATATTGGTCCAAATAAATACCACGGACTAATATAATTGGATTAATTATATAAGTCCAATACATATGGATTAAAAAACTAAGTTCAAATTCATTAGGCTAGCCCATTTAATTGGGCTAAAGTGATGAACCCATTTCTTTAAGCCCAAAATGTCATTTTCCTAGAGGCCCATTTTGGTGCAACGTGTCAAATGACGTGGCATACCAAATCAAGCGGAAGAGCCAATAGGGTCATGCCACGTGTCAAAGTGATAAGGCATGCCAAGTCACATTAAAAGGCCAATGAAACCGCGCCACATGTGCAAGTGACATGTTCTGGCCAATCAAATGCGGCCTTGTCACACTTCAGTTTGATTGGTCGGAAAGAGTTTGTTATTATCATAACCCTTCCCTCCCACAACTATAAGTAGGGGTCTTCATAACCCAGAAAAGACACCAGAAGTTATAAAAAGAAGCAAGAGTGAGAACGTGGATCAAACGCCGCAAATTTCTCTAAAAGTTTCAAGCTTCAATAAATCAAGTTCAAGCTCAACAACAAAGAACAAAATCAAGTTCAAGATCAAGAACGAAAAACAAATCAAGTTCAAGCTCAAGAACGAAGAACAAATAAGAGGTTCAAGGGGTATGAGTTCAAATCAAAGTTCGTGCTAGTTGAATTCAAGATCATCGTTCGTGACAACAAATATAGATTCAAGATCAAGCTCAAAGGCCCTTGAATTTATTTACTATTAGAAATAAGAATCAGAGGATTTATAGATATTGTAACACTGAAATATTTGAAATAAAATACTACGATTATTGCAATATTTTTCGTCTTGATTTTCTTTTCTTGATGAAAATTTATTGTCTATAAATTATGGCACGCCCAGTGGGACAATCTATACCTCTCATCTCAACTTTTCAATCACCAAAGTTCAAGAAAAACGAAATGGCTTACAAGAAAATCAACTCCAGTTCAACTTCCGCCAAGGCTGCTTTCTAGGTTCTATGCTAATGTGCAAAGCATCCTCGGTGTTACCTTTGGAAGATTTGGACCAGTTATGAGGAGAAAATAAATCTCGTTAGGATAACATGCACCCCAAGTGCCATCCACATCAACCCCTATTTTCAGATCTTCATCCTTAAAAGGAGCAAGATCTTCCACAAACGCACCCGAAGAAGGAAGTGATGTTGCTAATCCAAGCACTCTACTATGAAGGAAAATGATGATGCTTCGAGTTATGGATCCTCCCCACTTACACCACATAGCATGAGTCAATCAAGGATCAATATGTGTGACAATCCATGCTACTCTCCATCGTCCACGACAATCATACAAGCCATGTTGACAAACACTTCATCTGTGGAGGAGCAGTTGGAAAACTTGACGGAATCAATCGCGAGCTTGACCAAGTGCATGCAAAATCAAGACGCTAGAATTGACAAACTAATAGATAGGATGGGAATATTGATGGAAGAAGAATCCACCCATGCACCTAGCAAGTTCCCAGAGGTTCCAGAGAGTAATTCTCCCCCAAGACAAGTTGCATCCGATAAGGCTATCCCTGTCCAATATGAAGGGATGATTCCAATCAATCAACTGAAGGAGTTCATCGAAGGAACTATTAAAAGCAAGTATGAAGTTTCTACCAAGTCTTCCCTTACATACGCAAGAGTGGAGGGGCACCAACCTTAAAAGCCACGACATCCAGTGACCTTGGAGTAGTTTTTACCAAGTTGGTTCCGCACGAAGATTTCAACAGTTTGATGGGAAAGGCAATCAAAAGCAACATGTGGGAAAGGCAATCCAAAGCAACATGTGGCGCACTTTGTTGCGACATACAACAATGCTGGAACTTATGAAGATTACATCATCAAACAGTTTGTCCGCTCAGTAAAAGGAAATTCTTTTGATTGGTATACAGGCCTCCAGGCGGGATCTATTGATAGCTGAGATCAACTAGAGCAAGAGTTCCTCAATTGATTTTATAGCACAAGGCGCACTGTGATCAAGGTGGAACTCACAAATACTCGTCAACGGAAGGGTGAACCAGTGATCAACTTTATCAATCGTTGGAGGAATGCAAGGCTCAACTGTAAAGACAGGCTTAGTGAAACTTCTGGCATAGAGATGTGCATCCAAGGTATGCATTGGGTATTGCGCTACATCTTGCAAGGTATCAAGCCTAGCACATTTGAAGAACATGCAACTCGTGCCCATGACATGGAATTGAGCATGGTCCCTGCTGGAAATGAAAGGCTTCCCATCTATGAACTCTGCAAAGGGAACGACAAGCAAGAAGTTAGAAAATGGAGCAAGTTTGTACCAAGATCTGAAAATAAAGAAGCTATGAATGTCAACACATCACCTATGAAGTTCACGACGAAGGTGAGCAAGAAGTAGAGTATGAAATCCACTTCGTTTCAAGATAAGCCAAGTGGAAAGTTGACTATAAAAGAAATGCAAGAGAAAGAGTACCCATTTCTGGATTCTGATGTGCCAGTTATTTTTGAAGAACTCCTCGAGTTAAATCTCATCGAGCTTCCGGAGATGAAGCGACCAAATGAAGCTGGGAAAACAAATGACTGAAATTACTGCAAATACCATCGACTTGTGAGCCACCCTCTGGAGAAGTGCTTTGGAACAAAGTTATGGACTTGGCTCGCAAAAATAAGATCGTGCTTGAAGATGAGAAAGCAAGCACAAACAAATGGCTCTATCACCTTTGGCTCATTCAGTCCGAATGAATTAGGTGGTTTTAAAGAAAGTAAAGATGAAGAATTAATGGAGAACAACAAAGCTGAAGCCAATCAACCTGATGATGATGAAGGTTGGACGTTGGTGACTCGTCGTAGGCACATTAGAGGGAGCCCACGAAAAGAATTAGTAGAATAAAAAGACCAAGGAGATGGAATCTAGTAAATCACTTAAAGAAAGCAAGAGTGGAGGTGCACCACCCTTAAAAGCCACGACATCCAGTGACCTTGGAGGAGTTTTTACCAAGTTGGTTCCGCACGAAGATTTCCCATAGGGGAGTTGATGCCTCTTGTTGCCATACCGGCAAAGGGAAAGAAAAGAGTGATTATGTAGCATTGGAACCATCTTAGGAAAATCTTATCGATACCACTACTCAAGAAGTTAATGCTTGTGAGGAAAAAGTAACATTCACAAATGACGATCTTCTGCTAGGTGACACTCCTCATAACCGCATGTTGTACCTGGTTGTCTATATGCGTGATGAAAGGGTAAATCGAATTTTGGTTGATGAAGGATCCTCAGTGAATATTTTTCCAATTCGCACTATGAAATAACTTGGTATTCCCATGAAAGAACTCTTACAAAGTCGTGTGATGATCTAAGGATTCAACCAAGGGGGGAAAAGAGCCATATGCGTGATCAGGCTGGGAATCACTATTCAAGATATGCAATAGAGTGCATGGTTGCATGTGATCGATATGAAGACTTCATACAATGTCTTTTTGGGAAGGCATTTGATACATGAGAATAAAGTAGTTCCATTTACCTACCATCAATGTTTAAAATACTACGAGGGTGAAGTTGAGAAGAAGATAGTTGCTAATGATGAGCCATTCACCGAGGCAGAGTCACACTTCACCGATGCAAATTTCTACTTGAATAACCGCATTGTGAATGAGCTAAAATTTGATGATGGAATGAAAAGTAAGAATGACGATCCTATAACTAAAAGAGCTGAGGTGACTATTGGTAAAGCCAAAGATGTTACTAAGGAGGTTGAAACGACCCAGTCAGTGATTTTGAGAGTTAGAACCCCGATCCCCTAATGACTGCTTTCCCCACTTTTATATCTGCTTATGGGACCTTTTGGAATATTAGTCATGAATTTCGAAAGTTTTTGGAAACATAGTCCCTAATTATGAATTTAAGCCTTAGAATTCGGACCGTAGTCGGAACTATGTGAAGACAGATCTGGAATAGAATTTCGTCAACTCCGTTAGCTCCTTTGAGTGAATTTGGGGTTTGAAGTGCGTCCATAATATGTTTTCGAGGTTTGTAGTCGATTTAGGCTTGAATTGGCGAAAGTTAGATTTTCGGCGATTTTGGCCGATAGGTGAAATTTTGATATCGGGCTCGGAATGGGATTCCGAAAGTGGCTGTAGGTCCGTAGTGTCATTTGTGACCTGTGTGTCAAATTTCAGGTCATTCGGACTAGTTTTGACGTGTTTCGGCATCAGTTGTGGATTTTGGAAATTTCATAAGTTCTTAGGCTTGAGTCCATGCATAATTGGCGATTTTGATGTTATGTGATGTGTATTGAAGGCTCGACTAAGTTTGGATAAGGTATTAGGACTGGTTGGTAAGTTTGGTTGAGGTCCCGGGGGCCTCGGGGATTTTTCGGATGCTCAACGGGATGATTTTGGACTTAGAAAACCAGCTAAAGCATTGCTGGTTCTGGTGTTTCGCACCTGTGGATTGGGAGCCGTAGGTGCGGACACGCAGGTGCGGTGGAGGGCATCACAGGTGTGGTTTTGGTCAGGGGCAGCCAGGCTCGCAGGTGCGGAGCCGCATATGCAGCCTAGTGATCACATGTGCGGCCCCAGTTCATTTAGTGAGTTTTCGCACCTGCGATGTATTTTCCGTAGGTGCGGGACCGCAGGTGCGGTTCAATGAGTAGCAGGTGCGCAATTGCTGGGCTGTTTATACAAAATCCGAGGGTTTGAAATTCATATTTTCTAAAGTGATTTGGAGCTCGTGATTCGATGATTTTGAGTAGGTTTTGAGGAGAAGATTCATAGGTAATGATTTCTAACCTTATTTCACTGGTATATCATTAATCCATAGCAATTTCTTCAATCTAATCAATGAATTTGGGTGAAAAATCATGAAAATGGGAGGAAGGTTCCCCAAATAGAAATATGAGAATTTAGTGAGATTTTCACGTCGGTTTTTGATGATTCTTGTACGAGTGAGTTCGTAAGTGAATGGGTGTTCTAAATTTGTAACTTTCACTCATTTTCGAGACGTGGGCCCGGGGGACATTTTGGGAAATTTTCCTAATTTCGCGTATTAGCCTTGAACTAATTAGCTAGATCGATTTCTTACAATGATATTTACATTATGCAATTGAATTGAATAGATTTGGGCCATTCGGAGTCGGGTACTCATGGAAAAAGCGTGGTTTTGAGTTGAGTAGAGCAGTCGAGGTAATTGGCTTGCCTAACTCTGTGTTGGGGACTTGCCCTTAGGTTGTTTTGATACTATTTGTTGTATGGGTTCCGTGTACGTGAGGTGACGAGTACGTGCACGGGCCATTGTTACTAAAATTCCATTTTTCCTTCCATGCCATAAATCATTTCACTCTTATTTCACCGTTTAATGTGCTAATTGTGTAGTTTAGATTAGGAAGGAGCATCTCTACCCGTTTTACCTGAATTTCCTATTTGATACTATGTGCACCATGTTTAGTTAGTCCTATCCTTTGTCTTCCCTGTGACTTTTCTCCTGAATTGTTTAAATAAACCGTATACGACATTCACTCGCATTTCATATTTAAATTGGGACTACGGACGTATTCCGTGAGCTTTCCCCCTGTACTGCATATTTATTTTGGGACTACGGACGTATTCCCAGAGCTTTTCGCCTGTACTGCATATTTGAATTGGGACTATGGAACGGTATCCCGGGAGATTCCACTTTGTGATATATTATGCCGAGCTGAGGATTTTCTTTACTGTAAACTTATATTGTTTTTTTCTTAAACTGTTTACTGTAGACATTACCTATCTTTTGTACTGTTTTAAACTTACTTATTTAGAAATCCAGTAGAGCCTTAACCTGACCTCGTCACTACTTGACCGGGTTTAGGCTTGGAACTTACTGGGTACCAAATGTGGTGTACTCATGCCCTTTCCTGCACATATTTTTCGTGTGTAGATCCAGGTACGAGCTATGTAACAACTCGGTAGGTCGTTTTGAGAGTTAGCACCCCGAACCCCTATAACTATTTTCCCCATGTCTATTTCTGCTTTTGGGACTTGTTGGAACGTTGAGTAGTGAAGTTCAGAGAGTTTTTGGACACATAGTCCTTATAGGTGAGTTAAGCCTTACAAATCGGACCGTAGTTGGAACTGTGGGAAGACAGGTCTGGAATGGGATTCTGTCAACTCCGTTAGCTCCGTTGCGTGATTTCGGAGTTAGGAGCATGTCCAGAATGTGCTTTGGAGGTCTTTTGTAGATTTAGGCTTGAATTGGCGAAAGTTAGAATTTTGGCGATCTCGACCGATAGGTGGAATTTTGATATCGGGCATGGAACGGAATTCCGAGAGCGGCTATAGGTCCGTTGTATCATTTGTGAACTGTGTGTAAAATTTGAGGTCATTCGGACTAGTTTTGATGTGTTTCGGCATCGGTTGTAGGTTTTGGAAATTTCATAAGTTCTTAGGCTTGAATCCATGTATAATTGGTGATTTTGGTGTTATGTGACGTGTTTTGGAGGCTCGACTAAGTTTGGATAAGGTATTAGGACTGGTTGGTAAGTTTGGTTGAGGTCCCGGGGGCCTCGGGGATTTTTCGGATGCTCAACGGGATGATTTTGGACTTAGAAAACCAGCTAAAGCATTGCTGGTTCGGGTGTTTCGCATCTGTGGATGGGGAGCCGTAGGTGCGGACATGCAGGTGCGGTGGAGGGCATCACAAGTGCGGTTTTGGTTAGGGGCAGCCAGGCTCGCAGGTGCGGAGCCGCATATGCGGCCCAGTGATCACATGTGCGGCCCCAGTTCATTTAGTGAGTTTTCGCACCTGCGATGTATTTTCCGTAGGTGCGGGACCGCAGGTGCGGTTCAATGAGTAGCAGGTGCGCAATTGCTGGGTTGTTTATACAAAATCTGAGTGTTTGAAATTCATATTTTCTAAAATGATTTGGAGCTCGTGATTCGATGATTTTGAGTAGGTTTTGAGGAGAAGATTTATAGGTAATGATTCCTAACCTTATTTCACTGGTATATCATTAATCCATAGCAATTTCTTCAATCTAATCAATGAATTTGGGTGAAAAATCATGAAAATGGGAGGAAGGTTCCCCAAATAGAAATATGAGAATTTAGTGAGATTTTCACGTCGGTTTTCGATGATTCTTGTATGAGTGAGTTCGTAAGTGAATGGGTGTTCTAAATTTGTAACTTTCACTCATTTTCGAGACGTGGGCCCGGGGGGCTTTTTGGGAAATTTTCCTAATTTCGCGTATTAGCCTTGAACTAATTAGCTAGATCGATTTCTTACAATGATATTTATATTATGCAATTGAATTGAATAGATTTGGGCCATTCGGAGTCGGGTACTCATGGAAAGAGCGTGGTTTTGAGTTGAGTAGAGCAGTCAAGGTAATTGGCTTGCCTAACTCTGTGTTGGGGACTTCCCCGTAGGTTGTTTTGATACTATTTGTTGTATGGGTGCCGTGTACGTGAGGTGACGAGTACGTGCACGGGCCATTGTTACTAAAATTCCATTTTTCCTTCCATGCCATAAATCATTTCACTCTTATTTCACCGTTTAATGTGCTAATTGTGTAGTTTAGATTAGGAAGGAGCATCTCTACCCGTTTTACCTGAATTTCCTATTTGATACTATGTGCACCATGTTTAGTTAGTCCTATCCTTTGTCTTCCCTGTGACTTTTCTCCTGAACTGTTTAAATAAACCATATACGACATTCATTCGCATTTCATATTTAAATTGGGACTACGGACGTATTCCGTGAGCTTTCCCCCTGTACTGCATATTTATTTTGGGACTACAGACGTATTCCCGGAGGTTTTCGCCTGTACTGCATATTTGAATTAGGACTATGGAACGGTATCCTGGGAGATTCCACTTTGTGATATATTATGCTGAGCTGAGGATTTTCTTTACTGTAAACTTATATTATTTTTTTTTTCTTAAACTGTTTACTGTACACATTACCTATCTTTTGTATTGTTTTAAACTTACTTATTTAGAAATCCAGTAGAGCCTTAACCTGACCTCGTCACTACTTGACCGGGTTTAGGCTTGGAACTTACTGGGTACCAAATGTGGTGTACTCATGCCCTTTCCTGCACATATTTTTCGTGTGTAGATCCAGGTACGAGCTATGTAACAACTCGGTAGGTCATTTTGAGAGTTAGCACCCCGAACCCCTAATAACTGTTTTCCCCATGTCTATTTCTGCTTTTGGGACTTGTTAGAACGTTGAGTAGTGAAGTTCAGAGAGTTTTTGGACACATAGTCCTTATAGGTGAGTTAAGCCTTACAAATCAGACCGTAGTTGGAACTGTGGGAAGACAGGTATGGAATGGGATTCTGTCAACTCCGTTGGCTCCGTTGCATGATTTCGGAGTTAGGAGCATGTCCGGAATGTGCTTTGGAGGTCTTTTGTAGATTTAGGCTTGAATTGGCGAAAGTTAGAATTTTGGCGATTTCGACCGATAGGTGGAATTTTTATATCGGGCATGGAACGAAATTCCGAGAGCGGATATAGGTCCGTTGTATCATTTGTGACCTGTGTGTAAAATTTGAGGTCATTCGGACTAGTTTTGATGTGTTTCGGCATCGGTTGTAGGTTTTGGAAATTTCATAAGTTCTTAGGCTTGAATCCATGTATAATTGGTGATTTTGGTGTTATATGACGTGTTTTGGAGGCTCGACTAAGTTTGGATAAGGTATTAGGACTGGTTGGTAAGTTTGGTTGAGGTCCCAGGGGCCTCGAGGATGCTTCGGATGCTCAACGGATGAATTTAGAACTTGGAAAAATTGCTGAACCATTACTGGTTCTGGTGTCTTGCACCTGCGATGGACTTTCCGCAGGTGCGGACACGCGGGTGTGGATGAGGGGGTCGCAGGTGCGGGCTTGGCCAAGTCACCCAGTCCTTGCAGGTGCGTTGGTTTCTGTAGGTGCTGAGCCGCAGATGCGGCCAATTGACCGCAGGTGCGGCCCCAGGCCTTTTAGTGGGTTTTCGCACTTGCGATGGAATTTCCGCAGGTGCGTGATCGCAGGTGCGGCCCAAGGGGGCGTAGGTACGGAAATCGCTGGGCAGATATATCAGATTCAAGGGCTTGAATTTCATAACTTCAAAAATCAATTGGAGCTCGGGTGTGGGCGATTTGGAGTGAGTTTTGAGGATAAGATTCATAGGTAACTATTCCTAACCCTATTCCCTTTGTATATCATTAATCTATGGTCATATCCTCAATGAAATTAAGGGATTTAGGTGAAAAATCATGCAAATGTGAAAAAGTTTCTCTAGTTAGAAATCGAGAATTTAATAGGATTTTGTCGTTGGTTTTCGATGATTGTTGTTTGAGTGAGTTCGTGAGTGAATGAGTGTTCTAAATTTGTAACTTTCACTCGATTCCGAGACGTGGGTCCGGGGGACTTTTTGGGCGATTTTCCTAAATTCGCGTATTATCCTCGAACTTATTAGCTATTTTAATTCCTTAAAGTGATATTAACATTATGCAATCGAATTGAATAGATTTGGGCCATTAGGAGTCGGATACTCGTGGCAAGAGCGTGGTTTCGAGTTGAGTAGCGCAATCGAGGTAACTGGCTTGCCTAACTCTGTGTTGGGGACTTCCCCTAGGCTATTTTTAATACTATTTATGTTGATTGGGCACCGTGTGCGTGAGGTGACGAGTACCTAAATGGGTCATTGTTGCAAAAACTCCATTTTTCCTCCATGACTTAAATCATTTCACTCCTATTTTACTGATTCCTATATCGACTATGTAGTTTAGACTAGGAAATAGCATGCCTACCTGTTTTACCTGAATTTTGCCTAGTTATTACCATATGTACCATGCTTAGGTAGTCTTATCCATATTTTGCCTGTGATTTTTCCTGATCTGTTTTAAACGGAAATTTTATCCTGTATTTGTACTGCATTGCATATTTAAAATGGGAAAACGGACGAGATTATGGGAGCTTTCCCCCTGTACTGCATAGCATATTTAAATTGGGACTACAGACGAGATTCCGGGAGCTTTTCTCCTGTACTGCATAGCATATTTAAATTGGGACTACATATGAGATTTCGGGAGCTTTTCCCTGTACTGCATTGCATATTTAAATTGGGACTAAGGACGAGATTCTGGGAGCTTTCCCGCTGTACTGCATTGCATATTTATTACTGTGATATATGCTTTGCTGAGCCGAGGGTTCCCTGTTATTATTTCCTTTTTGCTCATTGTTTCTACTAATTTGCCTCAGCTTGTTATACCTCTCTGTTCACATTATTTTTACACTATTTTTACTATAAAAATCCAGTAGAGCCTTAACCTGACCTCGTCACTACTTGACTGGGGTTAGGCTTGGCACTTACTGGGTACCAATTTGTGGTGTACTCATGCCCTTTTATGCACATGTTTTTCGTGTGCAGATCCAGGTACCAGCGCTCAGTATCGTGGCTAGGGGTCCGAGCAACAGCTTTTAGGAGACTGAAAGGTAATTCTGCTGCGGCCGCAAAGTCCTTCGAGTAACCTTCCACTCCATATTTAGATAGATTTCCTTTTTATGTAAATTCCCTCTCGTTGTATAGTGTTATTTTGAGACAGAGCTTGTGACTAAAGTGATGTTCAAGGTTTTGGGAAAAGTTGTATTTTGTATGCGCCAAGTGGCGATGCTTTCATTGTATACTCACTTATCTCGTCTTTATTTCTATTGCTATAATTTAATATGTGTTTCCGCAATTAGGCTTACCTAGTCGTAGAGACTAGGTGCCATCATGATGCCTTTCAGTGGGTAAATCGGGTCGTGACAAGTTGGTATCAGAGCGTCTAGGTTCATAGGAGTCACAAGTCACAAGCCGGTTTATTAGAGTCTCGCGGATCGGTGCGGAGACGTCCGTATCTATCTTCGGGAGACTATGTAACTGTTAGGAACAATCATATTTCTTTGATTTCCTTTTTCGTGCGAGCTATTGACATAAAAAAAAATATATTCTAAAATTCTATTCTATTCGTTCCCACAGATGGTGAGGACCCGTACTGGGAGGACCGACGACCAGGCATCCGAGCCCCCTGCCTGAGTCGCCATAGGCTGGGGCCGGGGTAGAGGATGACAGTGTAGTGCAACCCGAGCAGCGACGAGACCAGTGGCAGAGGAGCCTATGGTAGCCCTAACTGTGAGAACTTCCGTATTTGAGACATTCGGTCCATTAAAGAAGGGGAATAAGTTCCAGAGAAATTATTGAAATACAAGAACAGCCGCTTCTCCCAAAATTTAGAAGATCTCTAAAGATTTCCAAAGTTTGTTTCCTTCTAGAATGAAGTGACAAACAAAAGTCATGGTTTCGTGTGATGAACTATTGAAGGTGAAGCCTTAAACTGTGGTCTACACAAAAGAACGTGATAAATACAAAGAAAGTGTGGGTTCTTCGTATCATGTTATTGCACAAAGCGAGCATGGTGTTTTATCTCTGATGGAAGATGATGAGAAATTGGACGATGTTTCATCGTGTTATCACATATCCTTCAACGATGGTGACCCTCAAGAAGAGGAAGATGCAAAAGATACTCCTCTGGAACATGAATAAGGGGTGAAGGCAACAATTGATGCCTTAAAAAAAGTTAACCTTGGCATTGATGAAGAACCAATACCCACCTACCTAAGTTCTTTAATAGAAGTTGATGAAGAAAGAACTTATATTGAGTTACTCAAGGAGTTTAGTGATGTCTTTTCTTGGAGTTACAAGGAAATGCCTGGCTTGAACCCTAAAGTGGCAGTCCGTCACTTTGCGGTCAAGAATGACGCTCGTACTATTAAGCAGGCTCAAAGGCGCTTTAGGCCGGATTTGGTTCCCCTGATTGAAACCGAAGTTAATAAACTCATTGAAGCTAAATTTATTCGGGAAGTTAAATACCCAACGTGGGTTTCAAATATTGTCCTTGTAAGAAAGAAGAATGGCCAGATTCGAGTGTGCGTCGACTTTAGGGATCTCAACAATGCGTGTCCCAAAGATGAATTCCCGCTTCTTATTCCAGAGTTGATGATCGATGCTACTACTGGGTATGAGGAAATATCATTTATGGATGGTTCATCAGGCTATAACCAAATTCACATGGCACCAAAAGATGAAGAGCTTACTGCATTTGGCACCCCCAAGGGTATTTATTGCTACAGTGTAATGCCTTTTGGCTTGAAGAACGCTGGTGCTACTTATCAAAGGGCTATGCAGAATATTTTTGACGATCTTCTCCAAAAAAATGTCGAATGCTATTTGGACGACTTGGTGCTAAAATCAAGAAAGAGTGGCAACCACTTGAAAGACTTGAGAATGGTGTTTGAGTTGTTCCGGAGGTACGAAATTAGGATGAATCCATTGAAATGCGCTTTTGGAGTTACTTCCGGAAAGTTTCTTGGTTTCATTGTCCGACACTGAGGGATTGAAATTGATCAAGCCAAAGTAGATGCAATCTTGAAAATGCCTGAGCCTTGGGATATTCATGAATTGAAAAGTCTGCAAGGAAAGTTAGTGTACCTTAGGAGATTCAACTCAAACCTAGCTGGGAGGTGCCAACCATTTAGTCGCCTTATGAAGAAAGGTGTCCCTTTTAAATGGGACCAAGCATGTAGCAATGCCTTCGAGAGCATTAAATCCTACTTGATGAAGCCTCCGATTTTAGCATCCCCTATACTTGGAAAGCCACTGAAACTAATATATTTCGGAACAAGAAAGGTCTATTGGAGCGCTATTGGCCCAAGAAAATAGTGAGGGGAAAGAAAACTCTCTTTACTACTTGAGCAGGATGATGACACCAAATGAGCTGAATTATTCACCAATTGAAAAGTTGTGTTTAACGCTAGTCTTCTTAATTCAAAAGTTGAAGCACTACTTTCAAGCTCATGTTGTTCGTCTTGTTTCTAGAGCAAATCCCATCAGGTTCGTGATGTCAAAACTTGTCCTCAGTTATCGACTAGTCAGTTGGTACCTCTAGTTTTAACAATTTGAAGTCGTGTACATATCTCAAAAGGCTATAAAAGGACAAGAGTTAGCGGACTACTTGGCAGATCACTCTATACCTGATGATTGGGAGCTAACTAATGAACTAATCGATGAGGATGCAATGGTCATTGAATTTCAGCCTCCATGGAAGATGTACTTTGATGGTGTTGCACATCGCGGATGAGCTGGTGCTGCACATTGCGGAGGAGCTGGTGTATTATTTGTCACTTCTCAAGGTGAAGTTCTACCCTACCCTTTTATGTTGATGCAACTTTGCTCTAACAACGTTGCTGAGTATCAAGTACTAATACTTGGGCTTGAAATGGCTGTTGAAATGAAGCGGTTGCAATTGCAAGTCTTTGGTGAATCTCAGTTAGTGGCCAATCAACTTCTAGGTAGTTACGAGGTCAAGAAGCCTGAACTATGCTCATATCATGATTAGGATAAAAATTTAATGGGGTGGCTCCATGATGTGACTATTCAGCATGTGCCAAGGAAATAAAATAAGAAGGCTGTCGCTTTAGCTATCCTAGCTTCATCATTAACCATGCCTGATCAAGCACAAGTTACTGTCTGGCAAAAATGGGCAGTACCACCGCCAAATGAGGCTGAAGGTGAAGAAAATGAACTCAAACATCTTGTTGATGTTTCTGAAGTTGAGAAAGAAGAATGGAAACAACCCGTTATTGACTACTTATGCTATGGGATACTTCCAGAAAATCTAAGGAGAAGGACTGAAATCCGTCGTCGTGTGCCTCACTTCCTTTACTACAAAGATACTCTATATAGAAGGTCATTTGAGGGAGTAATCTTGCGATGCTTAGGGAAGAAGAAACACTCCAAGCTTTGCAAGAGGCACATTATAGGGTATGTGGGTCACACCAGTCTGGACCAAAGCTCCACTTCCATATAAAAATGATGAGATATTATTGGCCAACGATTGTAAAAGATTGCTTGGACTACGCTTGAAGATGGAAGGCTTTTTAATTCCATGCGAATTTATTCATGAACCTCCTGAAGTGTTGCACCCGATTGTTGCATCCTGTCTGTTTTATGCTTGGGGATTGGATGTCATTAGACCATTGCCAAAGTACTCTAGTGGGCACCTATACATCTTGGCTGCAACTGACTACTTCCCAAAATGGGCCGAAGCTGTTGCTCTTAAGGAGGTAAAGAAGGAAAATGTTGCAAGTTTCATCCGAGAAAACATAATCTATCGCTTTGGAATTCCTCGTTACATAATAATGGATAATGGAAAACCATTCGATAATACGTTGATGAACAAGATTTATGATCTCTTTGGCTTCAAGAAATGTAACTCTTCGATGTACAACGCCGCCGCCAATGGTTAATGGAGGCATTCAACAAAACTCTATGCAACTTGTTAAAGAAAGTCATCTCCAAATCAAAATCGGATTGGAATGACCGTATGGAAGAAGCTCTAAGGTCATATAGAATGACTCACCGCACGCCAACAAAAGCGACTCCTTATTCGATCGTTTATTGAGTCGAAGCTGTCTTGCCACTTAAGCGCCAGTGGACATTCAAGAAGGGATCACTGATGAAGAAAATTCTCGACTTCGATCAGCAGAGTTGAATGATCTTGATGAGAAGAGGTTGGAAGCTTAACAGAGTCTTGAATGTTATCAAGCTCGATTGTCTCGCGCATTCAATAAAAGAGTTTGCTCGAGATACTTTCAAGTAGGAGATCAAGTCCTTTCCATAAGAAGACCCATTATTACTTCCCATAAACCTGTAGGGAAGTTCACTTCAAAATGGGATGGACCATATGCCATACAAGAAGCTTACTCAAGTGGGGCTTACAAGCTGGTTGATGCAGATGGAATGAAAATCGACTCTATCATTGGAAAGTTTTTGAAGAAATATTATCCTTGGAGTTGCAACACTCCTTGACGCACGAGCCTAAACTGCATGTTCCTACACTCCTGGCCCGCGTGAGTCTATACTGTGTACGACCCATAAAAACAAGTCCGCTAGGTTAAAAACCTTGAAAGAGGAGGCCTAGGAAAAAGTTAGAACATATAAAATATAAAAATAATAATCACCCATTCTGAACTATGGTATGACTTAATCCTCTGCACTGAGGTACATAGGCAGCTTAGAGTTTCATTCTGAGTTCAGTACCATAAGTTCAAAAGATACATAATCCCTCAATCGTTGTCCGAATGAAGTATGATGGAATGTAATCCATTCAATCAGCACTTGAAAAATGTTAAACTTTGGATACCATTTGATTTAAAGGGGGCAAGCCGCTAGAGTAAATTTGTTTCTTCAATGAAATGATTAATATCTTTTAGGAGGCTGCCAAGTATTTGTATTGAAGTCCGGGGATTTGCTATGCCTTTATGCTCGCTAAACCTTCAAGTTTTTTTTGGTGTGCCTTCACGACGTTTCAAATTCAGTGAGACTTGAACCCAAGATATTTAGTGAGAATGAAACTCTTGAATTTAAATTTCTGACAATTAAAAAGGTCTTGCGATCTCGAGGTTTCCACACCAAGATATAAAATTTTGGTGAAGTCCCGCTAATTTGGAAGTATCGACATATCAGAAACCAAAGTCGACTTCGAACTATCATATGAAACTATCCTTATGGAATTAAATTTTACATCTTGGATATTTTTTAGATTTTGAAGTTTAGTCTCCAATAAATCATATGGTTCGTGATTTCGACGTCCCTACTTCAAGATACAAAACTTTGGCGAAGTCGCGTAAATCTGAAACTATCAACGCGTTGGAATCTACTGTTAATTTCAAAATATTATCTGGGGTGATTATGAAAGTGTTTGATTTCGAATGTTGGATATGTCTTAGATATTGAAGTCTAGTTTCCATAAAATCAAGTGGCTCATGATTTCGACGTTTCTACACTAAGATACAATATTTTTGGTGAAACTGCACAAATCTGAAACTATCAACGTGTTGGAATTTAAAGTTTGATTCAAAATAATATCTGGGAAGATCCTCAAAGTGTTTTATTCCTGATTTTGGATATATCTTAGATTTTGAAGTCTAGTTTTCATGAAATTAAACGGTTCATAATTTTGACGTTTCTACACCAAGATATTAGTTTTTTGGTGAGACTGCACAAATCTGAAATTTTCAACATGATGGAATCTAAAGCTGATTTTAATATAGTATATGGAACGATTATGAAAGTGTTTGTAACGACCCGACCGGTCATTTCGTGAGACCCGTTTCCCCCATTTCTGCTTTATCATATATTATTTAGCCTGTTTATGTTTTGTTGGGTCAGATGGTTTTGGTTTGGAGTGGTCGTGGTGAGAACAGAGGCACTTAGCCTCTTAAAGTAGCCTAATAGTTGAAAAAGTTAACTGAGAGTTGACTTATTAGTAAACGACCTCGGAATGCGAATTTTATGGCTCGTATAGCTTCGTTAGGTGATTTGGGACTTAGGAGTGTGTTTGGAATGAAGTTTCGATGTCCGGTGTAGAATTAGGCTTGAATTGCAAAAGTTGGTTTTTGGTGATTTTCGGTCGGCAGTGGAAAATAGGCTATCGGGGTCGGAATGGAATTCTGAAAGTTGGAACAGGTTTGTAATGTCATTTTGGATATGTGTGCAAATTTTTAGGTCAATCGGATGTGTTTTGGTTGGTTTTGGCATCATTGGCGAAATTTAGAAGTTTCAAAGTTCATAGGCTTGAATTTGATGTTTTCGTGTTTTTTTTGGTGTTTTGAAGGCTCGACTAAGTTTGAATGATGCTATGGGGTGTATTGGTATGTTTGGTTGGGGCCCCGAGGGGCTCGGGATCGATTTCGGATGGTTGGCGGAGGTTTGAACTTGGGAAATTTGCAGCAAATGGCTGCTGGTGTGCCCGCACCTGCGGATGGGCAGCCGCAGGTGCGACGCCGCAGGTGCGAAGGTCCATGCACAGGTGAGAAAGGAGGCGAGGCAGGAGGAGTCTGCATGTGCAAAGAGTTGGCCGCGCCTGCGAAGCCGCGGGTGCAGAAAAGGGACCGCAGGTGCGAGTAAGGGACTGTTAGTGGGTTTCTGCAGGTGCGCACCTGGGACCGCAGGTGCGGGTCCGTAGGTGCGAGGAACGGTCCGCAGGTGCAAATTAGCTGTGCAGAACATTAAAAAAACTGCCTCCGCGAAATTTTGGTTATTCTTCCATTGTTGTATGCGGGTGAAGCTTATTTGAGAGCAAATTGAAGAAGGTGTTCGAGGGTCTTCAGTAGAGGTAAGTTCCCGGGCTATATAACTCGTTTCTATGCTATTTTGATTCAGATTAGGCTTGTAATTTGAAGAATTAAAGTGGAAAAAGTTGGGATAAATGGGGAGGAAGATTGTAAATTCTTTTGGCGATTTGGGTAGGCAATTGTGGTCCGATTGTGGTGTTCTTGGTATGTGTAGAATCGTGGGAGGACGAGGTTTCTAGTAATGTAAATTTTATTGAATTCCGAGATGTGGGCCCGGGGCTCTGATTTGGCCGAATTTCGAGAATTGTGTTAAAATTTATATCTTTCGATTGGGTTTTGTTCCGTTAGCGTGTTTTGATAATGTTAATCTGATTTTGGTTAGATTCGGAGCATTTGGGAGGTAATTCGAGGGGCAAGCGCATCACGGAGTAGCTTTTGGGCTGTTTTGAGGTAAGTAACGATTGTAATTCTATACCTGAGGGTATGATACCCCGTTATTTGATATTGTGCTGATAAATGAGGTGACACACACGCTAGGTGACGAGCGTGGGGGCGTGCACCGATAGGGATTGTGACTTGGTCCATCCCGTAGCGACTATTAAGCCGCGTATTCGATTTGAAACCTTATAATATCCTGTATTTTAGAAATTTATACTTGTATATGGGCTGTGAGCCATGACTGGGGCCTTGTGCCGACCTGTTTAGACTCTCAGGGGGTACTTTTACACTATTCTACCACTATCCTGTTAGTAGATTGCGAACTCAGTCACTGTTTCCTGATTTTTGTTATTTTTACTATTATCACATTGCTTGAAAACTCTGAAAAGTATTTTGGGCTGAGTCCCATAAGTCGAGATAAATTGCCCAAGTGGCTTGTGAGGGTGGCTGAGTCAGGACGAGAGCCGAGTATGTGAGTATAGTTATGGGATGGGCTGCATGCCGCAGCAATATATATGTTATATATTATATGTGGATCGGGCTGCACGCCGCAACAATATAGATTATATTTATACGGATCGGGCTGCACGCCGCAACAATATAGATTATATTTATACGGATCGGGCTGCACGCTCAGCAATATATATGGATCGGGCTGCACGCCGCAACAGATTTAGCGCTTAGGCTAAAGGAGCCCCTCCAGGAATCTGTACACCCCTAGTGAGCACAGTCGACTATTATATGGATCGGGCTGCACGCCGCAGCAATATATGTTATGTATATGGATTGGGATGCATGCCGCAGCAGTATAAATATATATGTATGTATAAACATAGTGGAGCGGGCTGCCTGCCGCAACAATTATGTGTGTTCATGGTGCTTGCTGAGTACGAGTGTTAAGTGAGAGCATGAGATACTGATAGTGGAGTCACGAGTGCCCGAGAGGCTTGCCCGAGAGGCTTTATTGTGAGTGATATTGTGCCCGAGGGGCTTATATTTTATGAAAATGTCGTTTTCCACTCTTCTATACACTGAGCCTCTAATAATAAATGTTGGATAAAATTTTTCCTACGAGATTTTTTAAATGGAAACTGGAGTTTTTATGAAATATTCGGAGTTGTATACTTCTGACTTGATTTATTCATTTCCACTATTATTCATTATATGGATTTACATGATTTAAATGCTCGTCACTACACTCAAGTTTTTAGTTACATTGATTACTTACTGAGTTGGCATACTCACGTTACTCCCCGCACCTCTGTGTGCATATCCATGTACCAGACCATCTCGCTAGTTGATTTCTGGACGAGCTTGGAGTTGTCCGAGGATTGAGGTAGCTGCTCAGCATCCCCCAGCTCACCTCCTTTCCTTCCCTCAGATTATAGTTTCTTTTGGTCTTTTGTACCTCAGACTTTGGTTGTAGCAAGACATTGTTGTACATTGTATTTTCAGTCTTAGATGCTCATGATAGTTGACTCCAGGTTTTGGGGAAGTGTGTATTTGTTTTTATCTCCTTTTGATATTTTTAAAATCTGCTAAATTTTGGGGAAATTATGGGATATATTGATAAATCTGAAATGGTTGGCTAGCCTAGTTCCATGAGAGGCTCCATTACAGCCGGCTTAGGATTTGGGGTCGTGACAGTGTTCTATTATAAGGTTTGGATATGTTTTAGATATTGAAGTCTAATTTTCGAAAATTAAACGGTTTGTTATTTGGACTCTCCCACAACAAGATATGAATCTTTTGTTACAAGCGTGTAAACCTGATAATGGTAATGCGACTAAGATAAAAGTTGGACAAGGAAAAGAAAAAGAGAGCAATATCTTCGATAGTCGGGCCACCTTGAGAGTAATCTCTTCGATAGTCGGGTCATTTTGAGAGTAATCTCTCCAATAGTCGAGCCACACTGAGAGTAATCTCACTGATAATCGAGCCACATTGAGAATAATCTCTCCAATAGTCTGTCATTTTGAGAGTAATCTATCCGATAATCGAGCCACATTGAGAGTAATCTCTCCGATAATCGGGTCATTTTGAGAGTAATCTCTACTATAGTCGAGCCACATTGAGAGTAATCTCTCCAATAATCGGGTCATTTTGAGAGTAATCTCTCCGATAGTCGAGCCACATTGAGAGGAATCTCTCCGATAGTTGGGACACCTTGATAGTAATCTCTCCAATATTCCAACGGGGATAAGTATCCCATGGGTCATCTTGTTAAACAAGAACATATCCTTCTATTCTTGACCTGCAAAAAAAAAAAAAAATCAACGAAGAGAGAAAAGTAAAAGAAAAGAATAAGAAATTACCTTCACGTTACTGCTTCCAAATCGTCCGAAGTAGACTCAAAATGGTTTGCAAATGCTAAAAGTGATGCGAATACAATGAAAGATTTATGGTATTTATAGATGTCAAAAGGTGGCGTGAAAAGAATAAATACCAATATGGGAGGTGACATAGTTTAGAGTTTAACATTAAAGTGTGAAGGAGTTTTGATTTTGAAAGATAAAAAAGGAAAGTACTTACAATCATATAATTTAATGAAGATAAAAGTTTGAGACTCAATACATCTCAAGACCATGTAAGTGTACGTAAGGCAAAATAAATGATGTAAACATTTATACTTCAAGACTGGTTTTTCGAGATAAATAAATATACACATCGACAAGTCTTGAAGTAGGGGGCATTTGTAGGCATATAAATTTTATTAAAATTAAATCCATAAAATAATTTAGATTATATTATAAATTCAAGATATATTGGTCTAAGCAAATATTACGAGCTTATACGATTGGATTAATTATATAAGTCCAATACATATGGATTAAATAAATAAGTCTAAATTCATTAGGCTAGCCTATTTAATTGGGCTAAAATGATGGGCCCATTTCATTAAGCCCAAAATTTCATTTTCTTAGAGGCCCATTTTGGTGCCACGTATCAAATGACGTGGCACGCCAAGTCAAATGGAAGATCCAATAGAATCATGCCGTTTGTCAAAGTGACAAGGCATGCCATGTCACACTAACAGGCCAATGAAACCGCACCACATATGCAAGTGACATGTTCTGGCCAATCAAATGCGGCATTGTCACACTTCAATTTGATTGGTCGGAAAGAGTTTGTTCTTATCATAAATCTTCCCTCCTACAACTATAAATATGGGTCTTCATAACTCAGAAAAGACATAAGAAGTTATAACAAGAAGCAAGAGAGAGCTCGTGGATCAAACGCCGCAAATTTCTCTACAAGTTTCAAGCTTCAAGAAATCAAGTTCAAGCTCAAGAACGAAGAACAAAATCAAGTTTAAGCTCAAGAACGAAAAACAAATCAATTTCAAGCTCAAGAACGAGAAACAAATCAATTTCAAGCTCAAGAACGAAGAACAAATCACGGTTCAAGGAGTACGAGTTCAAATCAAAGTTCGTGCTAGTTAAATTCAAGATCATCGTTCGTGACAACAAATATAGATTCATGATCAAGCTCAAAGGCCCTTGAATTTATTTACTATTGGAAAGAAGAATCAGAGGATTCATAGAGATTATAACACTCAAATATTTGAAATAAAATACTACGATTGTTGCAATATTTTTCGGCTTGATTTTATTTTCTTGACGCAAATTTATTGTCTACAATATGTAAACGTATTCTATTCTTATTTTTTAATTGTGTGCCTTAAAGTTTAAATATTTGTGCGTTTAGTTAAGAATTTTTTAATAATGTATTAGATTTCTTTAGCATTTAATTTCGTGAAATATTTATATCTTTTGAGATTTTGAATTTAAATGTTTTATTAATTTTTTATATATAATATTATAAAAGAAAAACAATTAGTTTTTGGATAATGTTTGTCTATAACAATCAAAATATATTTAAATGCCAAATGATGTTATAGGTGTATAACAACCATTCACTATAAAAGTCAAAAAATTTCAGAACAACAATGTTGTTATAGAGAGATTTGACTGTACTCATTCAAACGTGTCAATGAATGATAAAAATAGCCTATGGACTAGATTAGAGCATACCAAATTAAGCAACCTATACCAAAAAAACGAGAGAAAGATTAAAAAAGGTAATACTCCAATAATATAGAGAACCCGAATGAGATGAAAACCAGTTTGTTTCATTTTTTTTTCTAACTGTACACCTAAACAAAGTATGTGAGCCTTACACAATTCTAGTGATTTTAAATATGAATAGACAGTAGTTTAGAAACTTTAGTATGATAAAGAATTGATGGTTTATGATATTTCTCCTAAAGTGGCTTTCATAGAGTTTAGAACTTTTTATTGTCTTTTTTTTTTAAATCTTTAATGAACCTAGTCATATTTTGCAACTTTAAAACTCTTAATATATAAGTTTTGCTAACTTATTGCACGATTTATCAAAAGTTGCACTTCCGGTCGGATTTCTCAAAAACCTTCAAATTTCTATCTTTAGCCAAATGACTTCAAAATGACCTACGGACATCCGAATTCACTTCCGATCGCGGTCCCAACTCCAGAATCACCATACGGAGCTATTCTCAGGCTCAAAATCCCAAACGGACATCAATATCACTGAAATGCGCTTCAAGCCAAACTTAGGAAATTTCTTCAAAAATACTGACTTCCACAATACACACTGAAACACTCTGGGGTTATCGAAAACCCAATCCGGACATACGCCCAAGTCCGAAATCATCGTACGGACCTGCAGGAACCTTCAAATCCTGATTCGGAGGTCGTTTACTCAAAATTTCAATCTTAGTCAATTTCTGCAACTTAAGGCTTCTGAAATGGGAATTGTTTTCCAATTTGACTCCGAACTTCCCGAAATTCAACTCCAACCATGCCTACGAGTCATAATACCTGAAATGGAGCTGCTCATGACTTCAACCTGATGAACGACGTGCTAGAGCTCAAAATGATCGGTCGGGTTGTTACATTCTTTCCCACTTAAACAGATGTTCGTCCTCGAACGTGCTAAGAACTGCTATGGAGTTATCTGAAATCACTGTTTAACACCTCGTGCACCTGACCGTGCTACCACAACCCAATTGAGTACATTAGCTTGATCAAATCTGAAGATTTCTTCTTTTATCCACATAATAAGCTTAGAATCCAGTTCCAACACCTGAAATTTCTCTACCAGGACTAGTTCCAGTATATAAACACCGTATCAACTACCACACGATATACCAGAAAATGACTGCATACCCTTGCTGAATTAGCACCATGCATTGATTAATTCATCATTTGACCACATTGACACTCCCTGAACCTTAATAGCCAAAATTCCACGAATCTGATGCTCCCAATGCACCTAATGATATATATATATATATACATCTTGCTATAATGCTGCCGATGCCACCACAATAGAGGAGATGCGTAGAAATTTCTAACCAATTGCAAAGTTAACCAAACATGGAATCATTCCTCTTGACTAAGACCATCATCTCATTACAAATCAATAAGGGTAGCTGTACTTCAATGTATTTCACAAAATCTTATTGCACTAGATCCCTGATCCAAAAATCTCGTCTCATCCAGTATGAACTTTTCAAACAACAAATCACCCTAGACATGAACAACAGCCTCACACGATGCCACAATGCGCCAATAGGCAACAATTCAAACATGATACATAAGGAAATGACTCAGGAAAGGACTACTCGACTCACGAAACTAATATGGAATTTCCTCAGAAAATAGGAAGTATAACATAAGAAAAATATATATAGGGAACCGTACTCATCATCACACTGTTGCGGCATGGATCCCGATTCAAATAACATACCCGTGGCGGCGTGCCACCCGATCCCGTCATAAAATTCACATAAGGAAATATACACGGATCTGAACTGCTCACTATTACAAATTACTGAATATCGATCATAAGCACGCTAAGTGCATAATACCATCCTGGGGAGACTGATAGAGCCATACACTACGAAAACTCGAGCACAACTGAGGTGCGATATGTATATATATATATACTCTGGATCTCAAAAGCTATCCTGCTCACATAACATCATCACTACACGGGACCTCAACACATAAGAAATTATCAAGCCGTTTCACAACTCACACGGCACAATCATAATACCACATGAATTTGACGAAGACGGAACAACACCTGATATTCCAACACACCTCCTTGAGGAGCGCCATACTGAAATGAACACATCTGACCCAAAGCCCATAATCTTGTTTAAATCCATTCATACACTTCAGGCCGATTCTGCTCGCAATGAACTAGGCTGATAGCCTTACCTGGGTCCAAAATAACCTACTTCCTCTCATAACACGCAAGAACAACCATCATAGCCGGGACAACACCCCACAACCCACAACCAGCTGGACCGAACGCCTTCCTGGCATAAATTTTCAAACAAGCAATATTGCACTTCCTTACACTTGGTCTAAATCTTCAATCAATCAGGTGACTACCTGTCCCACGTATACCATCTTCCCATGGTCACGCTCCCACGACCTTCCACACAAGGTAGCAAGTCTGCGCATCCACCACTTGCCACACTAACACTGTAAAACAAACCAAGAACCCATAATTAGGATGCAAAACCTCTTCCACCGAATATCGATCTCAGGTGACACTGAAGATAACACCAGCTTATTCTGGACTTTCAAATAACTTTTTCTTGCTCATCCGAGCTCATGACATCCTTTTTAACACCGAGCCACAATCTTGATTCTTACTCCCAGTTACACACTGTTTACTGCACCTAACATGCCAATATGAGATTGCGCAAGAATTCCATCATAACTCTTGAACCACTAACAGGGGAAACACCTCATCATATGGAAACCTCTTACTTACCTAAATTCAAGAGAACAATAACAACACTCAAGTGAATTCTCACAATCAACCAACATGCAAATCCTTAAGTAGTGGTCTGAACCACCATAAACCTTTCGGGATCCGCCTACACCTGACAGGCCATAGCACTCTAATTCTCCCACGTGAAATCTATTACGAAGGCCGACAAGCCCTACACATACCGGCTCAAACCACATGCATGATTTAATTACACTTACGAAACTGATCACTGCCGTACATGTGCCATTTCAACCATGGCTAATCAATCTATTTTCCTTTAATCATCTTTAATTGCCTCAGGGATAATAATAACTTCCTTCAACTCATAGCAACTCAACCCTCACTCATCCCGAGTGAACTTGATTCACGAGACCATGCTGCCTAAATACCGCAACCCATCTCATACCCTTCTGATAATCTTTCTACAACCCGAAGTTTTTTTCTCTCACTCCTCTAATACTATCCTGCATGCTGAAAATAACATAGAGCACTCCAACCATTTTCCCTCTCTTTGAAATTACACTACAAAAGCTCAATTGTTAATCATACTGCTGCCTTTAACCCTTAAACGCCTTATTCTTAACTTTCGAATTTACTAGGACCGCTGCTGAGAGTCACCCACTCTAACTGGCCCCGAACACAATCAACTCCAAGGCTCTTCTAGCACATGAACATCCTCTCAATAAAGTACGTCACTGAGTCACTACCCTTGCAACTCGCCTATGCCTTAAGCATAAATTCTGAATCTTTCAAAGCCTAACCCTGGTCCAACAGGGCCAACTTTTGCACACATTCATCAATCCCATGCACAATCACCATTTTACTCCTTTCCCTTAGCTGTAATGACTTTCCAACACACCGACAATCCACAACCCCATGATAACACACTCCTACAACCCAACTGCAAGTGGTGGGACTCCCTCACCTAGCCCGAAGCTACTCCTTACACCACTCTAGACCTTGCTGAGATCCTTTCCCCTTTGTTTACATGATCTTGCTCAACCAATCCGTCCAATTCTTCCAAATTCTCTTGTTAGCACTCCCTAAATACTTAAATTCTCTAGCATCATTCAGATATTCTGCCTCCTACCGAATAGCCACCAGAATCCCTCACAGAAACTTGCCTACCACAAAACTGCTAACCTACTCATAGGAGATAACCCACCTGTGGAAATCACCAACTGACACCCTCCAACGATAACGTACTGCACACCCTCTACAGCATCAGTATCCCATCCTAAGACTGTTCTCATTCACCAAATTTACCAGTCAGTCCGCTCCTCATGGACACCTACTAAATGCGCTACACATCTTCAAATTCACCGCCACATTGCGTCTTTCTTCATTCCTAACAACTCATCCCTGTTGTATCCAACCTTCCGCCGAAATAACCCACATTTCAACTTAAGCTCGTGGACCCAATCACCATCCACTAAAACTCTCAAACTTTCCCTCACGATAGGCAGCTGTCTTACCACTGAACTTCTGTGCTACGCTGCCACTCTCCCACTTGTTAAACTCATTCCTTTAAACAACTACCTGACTTCCGTTCCTTACACCTGGCCTTTTAGAAAGGGAACCACCACCTAGAACTTTTCACATATCTTCCTTCATCGTATGCTGCCCAATTTCTGCCTCAATTCAATATCATTCTCTGTAACTCTTAAACCAGCAGTTCGCCACGACTCCAAACTCTCCGAAGATCATTTATCTCGAGTTGCCTTAATTATCAACACTTATCCAGTACTGAACCACTGCACCTCACGGTCTCTGCCAACCGCATTCTTCAATACTTCTTCACAATACTCTGACCCCATGCAACCGAAGAAACCATGGCACTGGCGAAATTAACACATTCCATTCGATCAAGGACGACGATAACACATCATAGGTGAATACTACACCTTACTTGAAAACACCAAGTCTTACTACTTTATCAACCCCAACCAGACTATTCATAATCCAAATGCCTTTCCTCTGCCGGAACTAAAATACCAAAATCTCGAAATCACACTCTGAGAAGACCTCCCTTCAAACCATTCATCAGGACTCAACATATGGGCAAGCGTTCTATCATCATATCGACATCGCGCGATAACCAATCGTAAACACCATCACAACCTGAGCATAAATTCAAGGCTTTCAGGAACACAACTACTGAGCTGAAACAACATATTATCCTTCCGTAGGGCCATAACAACAGCCCCAACCAATTACACATGGAAAACATCTTGCATCATATCCATAGCACCATTTCAATTCCTCAAATTCCCGATCCGTAGCAAGCGTTTCGCGACATATAAGATTGAGTAGGATGCAACATAGGCATAAGCTTTAAAGGAATCAAATCGCACGATGAGGAATCAAGAAGGGAAGTACTCCTAACAGTCCTGTAGCCTCTCGAAGATAAGTACAGACGTCTCCGTACCGATCCGCAAGACTCTACTAGACTTGCTCATGACTCCTGAGACCTAAGGGAACCTAGTTCTCTGATACCATGTTGTCACGACCCAAAATCTATTAAGGTCGTGATGGCACCGGACACCATGGTCAGGCAAGCCAATCATTAATAGGTTGAAATAAATTTCTGTTTTAACATTTTTGAAATCATTACCTTTAACTTATTACGTAATAACTAAAAAAAATCTGTTAAGTGAATACGATAGTTTAATAATCCATTTTTTTATAAAATACATTCCATACACATCCCAGAACCCGGTGACATAAGTACATGAGAAATTTGTAAGAATTTCACAAATACTACAAAGCTTGTCCGAAATACAAATTGGACAAGGGATTTAAAATGAAAATAAATACAATGTGAGGGAGACTTTGTCAGCTGCGGATCACCTCTGGATGATGGCACGCCTAGGTCTACAAACCAGCCACGTCTCTATGAAAGTACCTGTGCAATAAAAATACACAGCAAATGTAGCATGAGTACGACAACAACGTGTACTCAGTAAGTATCCCGCCTAACCTCAGAGAGGTAGTGACAAGAGGTTCATTTGACACTTGCTAGAGGTCAATTTAGTATAATCAAGTGAGACACTAAGCATGAATGTCATAGGCAATTTATTAAAATCAGGAATAAATAATATCAACCCTTCCACATTTAACACTTTATATCTTTGTCATTTCAATAATGAATAATAAGACATGGATGATTTAATCAAATAACAAATAATCAACGGAAAAGAACAAATTCTTCCAAAAATTTAATAACTTTAAATCTCTGTCATTTCAGCAGACAACTTAAAATTCAGGCCAGTATTCAGGTAAAATCAAAGCAAATTCGCAGTAAATATCATGCGCAAGTAATGGCGAGGGTCGAACGGCGCTGACCAACAATAATAAACTGTGCACTACCGAGGGTCGAACGGATCGAACCATAGATGCATCTATCTGCCCTTCTCACGAATCGATCATGCGACGCGGTTATACATAAATGCAGGGTTATCTTGCTCACGAATTATACATGCGACTCAGGAACCCATAGATACACATATTCACACAATAAGTCCATATTTTTATCAAGAAAGCAGTTACTCAGGAAAGTGGTAAAATTCTTCTTGAAGGAACACGAAAAATAGCATTTAAATCTTTTTTTTTGAAACTCATTTGCCAAGTTTAATAATATTCAATAATATAACCTTATCAGGAATACAATTATCCACGGAGGAATCAATTCTCTTTCTAAATGATTAAGAAAGGTACACTCTAGTCTTCTTAGGATATAAATTACCAATTCAATAGCATTATCAGTCTAATATTATTGGCAGGATCACATGTACAACACGTAAGGCAAGCTAGTGGGTCCTAGACTACCCGGACATGGCATATGTAGCTACGCACGGACTCCCGTTACCTCGTGCGTACGTAGACCCCGCAGATAGTAGCACATATTTAATTAGCTCACCTAGGGGGACAATTCCCTCTCACAAAGTTAGAAAGGAGACTTACCTCACCTCGAAATTCCATAACCGGCTTTCAAACCCTTCCGACGACTGCAATGGACGCACAACGCCCCAAAACTATCCAAATGATGACAAACCAATGAAAATATACTATGATATTTGTTAATAATTCAAATTATATAAACCCCCAACTCCGCTCAAGGAATTGACCAAAATGCCCTCGGGCCCACATGCCCGCAATTCGAAATTTCTCGAAGATAAATTTTACCCATAGCTTTACTAGTTCAAATATACAATTTACTCAAACATTCATGCTCAATAAAAAACCTTTGAAATTCTTTGAATAATATTTCCTTCGAATATAAACTTTGCAGATAGAAAACCTTCAAACGTAGTTCTTTCAAAATAAATATTTTTCAAATATAATTTTCCAAATAAATGTCTTCCAAACATAATTTTCTTCAAGACAAATACTTTTCAAATATATTTTCAAATAAACGTCTTTCAAACATAGTTCCCTCAAGATAAATACTTTTCAAATAAATGTCTTTCTAACATAGTTTCTTCAAGATAAATCTATGGGGATCTCGTCTCGTAGTTTCGAATTTATCATGAAGTACAGGGGGATCTCCCTGAATATGTCCGTAGTCCCAAAATAAATATGCAGTGCTGGGGGATCTCCTGGAATACGTCCATAGTCCCAAAATAATTATGCAGTACAGGGGATCTCCTGGAATATGTCTGTATCCAATTTAAATATGCAGTACATGGGGATCTCCCGGAATACGTCCGTAGTTCCAGTTTAAATATGTAGTACATGGGGATCTCCCGGAATATGTTCGTAGTCCCAAAATAAATAAGCAGTGTTGGGGGGATCTCCCGGAATACGTTCGTAGTCCCAAAATAAATATGCAGTATAGGGGGATCTCCCGAAATACGTCTGTAGTCCCAAAATGAATATGCAGTGTTGGGGATCTCCCGGAATACGTCCGTAGTCCCAAAATAAATATGCAGTACAAGGGGATCTCCTGGAATAAGTCCGTAGTCCCAATTTAAATATGCAGCGCAACCAACAAAGACAACAATTATAGCACAACAGAAAAACTCGTACATCACCACATCAAGCACAAAGTAACAATGACGTTAATACAAAGTGCGGCGAGTAAATCAATTCAAGGACTTTAAATCACAAGGAAACAGTAGAAATCGTTCACAAGGAATAATCACGGTAAAGAATGCTAAGTGTAAAGAGATAGCTTGACCAGGGAAAAATATGACGTAACAACGAATCCACAATATTCAAGTCAGCAATAAAAAGCCAACACAAGTCAAATAATTCCAAATAAAGGCAAATCGACTAAGATATAGGTTTATTTAAACCCCTTTTAAGGTTGAGCAATTACGAGAGATATTCAACAATTCAAATAAGGGTAAGCAGCAAAAAATAATCATAACTCCAATTAAGGCGAAGCAATTATAGGATGAGACACTAATAATTTTTTGACGACCCAAAATCTATTAAGGTCGTGATGGCGCCGGAAACCATCGTCAGGCAAGCCAATCATTAATTAGTTGAAATAAATTCCTGTTTTAACATTTTTGAAATCATTACCTTTAACTTATTACGTAATAACTAAAAAAAAATTCGTTAAGTAAATACGAGAGTTTAATATTCCATTTTTTATAAAATACATCCCATGCACATCCCAGAACCCGGTGACACAAGTACATGAGCAATTTCTAAGAGTTTCACAAATACTACAAAGCTTGTCCGCAATACAAATTGGACAAGGAATTTAAAATGAAAATAAATACAATATGAGGGAGACTTTGTCGGCTGCGGATCGCCTCCGAATGATGTAGCTCGCCTAAGTCTCCAAACCAGCCACATCACTATGAAAGTACCTGTGCAATAAAAATACACAGCAAGTGTAGCGTGAGTACGAAAATAACGTGTACTCCGTAAGTGTCTCGTCTAACCTCAGATAGGTAGTGACGAGAGGTCGATTTGACACTTGCTAGAGGTCATTTTTGTATAATCAAGTGAGACACTAAGCATGAATGTCATAGGCAATTTATTAAAATCAGGAATAAATAATATCAACCCTTCCACATTTAACACTTTATATCTTCGTCATTATAATAACGAATAATCAGACATGGATGGTTTAATCAAATAACAAATAATCAACGGGAAAGAACAACTTCATCCAAAATTTTAATAACTTTAAATCTCTGTCATTTCAGTTGACAACTTAAAATTTCCAGGACAATATTCAGGTAAAATCACTGCAAATACGCAGTAAATATCATGCGCAAGCAATGCCGAGGGTAGAACGGTGCAGACCAACAATAATAAACTATGCACTGCCGAGGGTCGGACGGCTCGAACCATAGATGCATCTATCTGCCCGCTCGCGAATCGATCATGCGACGCGGTTATACATAAATACAGGGTTATCCTGCTCGCGAATCATACATGCTACTCAGGCACTTATAGATACACATATTCACAAAATAAGTCCACATTTTTATCAAGAAAGCAGTTACTCAGGAAAGTGATAAAATTCCTCTTAAAGGAACACGAAAAATAGCATTTAAATCTTTGTTTTGAAACTTATTTGCCAAGATTAATAATATTCAATAATATAACCTTATCAGGAATACAATTATCCACGGAGGAATCAATTCTCTTTCTAAATGATTAAGAAAGGTACACTCTAGTCTTCTTAGGAAATAAATTACCAATTCAATAGCATTATCAGTGTAATATTATTGGCAGGATCACATGTAAAACTCGTAAGGCATGCTAGTGGGTCCTAGACTACCCTAACATGGCATAATAGTAGCTACGCACGGACTCCCGTCACCTGTGCGTACGTAGTCCCCGCAGATAGTAGCACATATTTAATTAGTTCACCTAGGGGGACAATTCCCCCTCACAAAGTTAGAAAGGAGACTTACCTCGCTCAGAAATTCCATAACCGGCTTCCAAGCCCTTCCGACGACTCCAATGGACGCACAACGCCCCAAAACTATCCAAATGACGACAAACCAATGATAATATACTCTAATATTTGTTAACAATTCAAATTATATAAACCCCCAACTCCGCTCAAAGAATTGACCAAAATGCCCTCGGGCCCACATGCCCGAAATTCGAAATTTCTCGAAGAAAAATTCTACCCATAGCTTTACTAGGTCAAGTATACAATTTACTCAAACATTCATGCTCAAATCGTGGCTAAAATCCAAATTACCAAATTTTCTAGGTTTTCTTCATAATTCCCAATTTTCCACAATTTTTCATGTTTTAATCCATGCATATACCTTGTATTTAACTTGAGATGAGTGGGAATAACTTACCTTGTCAAAGCCGCACTTGCGGTAAAATCCTCGCAGGTGCAGTCATACCAGATGACAACAATCTCAGCACTTCTTCAAACTCCAAACTTGATGCGTTAACCACCCGGAATCCATCCCAGGCCCCCGGGACCCTGTCCAATTACACCAACCTGTTCCAAAACATAATGAGGACCTGCTCGAGGCCTCAAATCACAACAAACGACGCCGAAATCACGAATCACACAAAAATTCAAACTTTATGAACTTGAAATTTCAAACTTCCACATCCGATGCCGAAACCTATCAAATCACGTCCGATTGAACCCAAATTTTTCACACAAGTCATATTCGACATTACGGACCTGCTCCAACTTCCGGAATTGCATTCCGACCCTGATATCAAAATTTCCACTTCCGGTCGGATTTCTCAAAAACCTTCAAATTCTATCTTTAGCCAAATGACTTCAAAATGACCTACGGACATCCGAATCCACTTCCGATCGCGCTCCCAAATCCAGAATCACCATATGGAGCTATTCTCAAGCCCAAAATCCTAAACAGATCAATATCATTGAAATGCGCTTCAAGCCAAACTTAGGAAATTTCTTCAAAAATGCTGACTTCCACAATACATACCAAAACGCTCCTCGGTTATTCAAAACCCGATCCAGATATACGCCAAGTCCGAAATCATCATACGAACTTGCAGGAACCTTCAAATCCTGATTCTGAGGTTGTTTACTCAAAATTTCGATCTTAGTCAATTTCTCTAACTTAAGGCTTCTGAAATGAGAATTTTCTTTCCAATTTGACTCTGAACTTCCTGTAATTCAACTTCGACCATTCCTACGAGTCATAATACCTGAAATGGAGCTGCTCATGACTTCAAACCGCTGAACGACGCGCCAGATCTCAAAATAACTGGTCGGGTCGTTACAAATTTCAATTAAATATAGGCAGTTTATTAAAATATAGCATGACGATAGAAGAGGTAAAACCTTTGGTTAAGTCAAATAAGGGTCAAGTAGACGGTAAGGGGGAATCCTAAAGCAATTATCTCTAATCAAAGCATGTAGAGGTGAAACTAGCAAATAAGGACTCAAGCATATCAAAAACAACTTCATACAAGGTGAATATAAGGACCTAAGAACCCTAAAAGGCAAACTTTCCACAAATAAGTCCGAGCACGCACTCGTCACCTCGCGTACATGCACTACAATTAATATAGAACACTCGAATCATAAGGGGTAGTTCCCCCCCCCCCCCCCCCCNCCCTCTTCCCACAAGGTTAGGCAAGATACTTACCTAGAATCGCTCAACTCAATCCGAAACCACGCTCTTTCCAGGAGTATCCAACTCCGAATGGTCCACATCTAATAAAATAAATTGCATAATGTAAATAATACTATAAATAACTACTTTAGCTAATGAAAATAGGAAAAACGCCCAAAAATCCTCGCCGGGCCCACGTCTCTGAATCGGGTAAAAATCCATTTACTCACGATTCTAACCATACCAAATTAACTCAAATCCGATACTAAAATCTCGATCAAAAGCCCAAAATTCGGCCTAAGAATTTGTTTCAAATCTTCCCCAATTTTCCACTCTAAATAACTAATTTAATGTTGAAATCAAAGACATAATCACGGGAATTAACAAAAACTAGGTAAGAACCACTTACCCCAAACACCCACGCAAGAATCTCTCAAAAAATCGCCTTCTACCGAGCTCCCAATTAAATTTTGTGATATGAACTCAAAACTCTCGATTTTGAACATTCAATTCTGCCAAGGTGTTCCTTCTTCGCATTCGCGGGCCACCCATCGCATTCGCGATGAAAAAAACTCTCAAAAGCCATTTCCAAAATCTTCTCAGACAACCTCTAGTATAATAGTTATAAATTTTATTAAAAAACTACAAATGACAAATGATTTAACGTTTTGAAAACTATAATTCATGATCTACAGCTTTTATGTTTTGTTCTTCTTCCAATTCCTTATATATTTTGGGATATAAGCTGCCAAAGACAGCCCTATGCAACACAGATTTCTTCTTTATCTTACCGGAGAGTATGTAGTGTACCAGCCATACCTTTCTGTAAAAAAATCCAAATGCTACATGGTTTACTTTTCAGAATGTTAGACACAAAGAGCTACAACTTTCATTTTTAGATCATCTTCAAATTCCTTATAGATTGTGAGATATGAGTCTCCAAAATCATACCTGCGTAACAAAGATTTTCTTCTTCGCGAACGCGAGGATCCCTTCACGAACGTGAAGAACAAAGTCCCAGAAGCCAAATTCTTCTTCGCGAACGCGAGAGGATCCTCGCGAATGCAAAGAACAACACCATACACCAGCATCGGCTATTGCAAAACAACCCGAAATGATCCGAAACCACCCCGAAACACACCCGAGGCCCTTGGGGCCCCATCCAATCACACAAACCAGTCCTATAACATAATACGAACCTGCTTGAAGCCTCAAATCACTCAAAACACATAAAAATCATGAATTGCACCCCAATTCAAGCTTAATGAACTTTAGAACTTCAAACTTCTACATTCGATGTCGAAACCTATCAAATCACGTCGATTGATCTCAAATTTTGCATACAAGTCGCATTCGACATTACGAACCTATTTCAACTTCCGGAATCGGAATCCGACCCCGATATCAAAAAACCCACTTCTGATCAAACTTCTCAAAAACCTTCAAATTTTTAACTTTTGCCAAATTGCCTCAAATTACTCTACGTACCTCCAAATCCTAATCCGGACACACGTCTAAGTCCAAAATCACCATACGAAGCTGCTGACATCATCCAAAACTTATTCCAGTGCCTTTTACACCAAAATCAAATTCCGGCCAAATTCTCACTGCCTAAGCTTCCAAAAATAAAATCTTCCAATTCGACTCTGAATCCTTCAGTAGCTGAATTCAACCATGCATGCAAGTAGATATACATAATATGAGGTTATTCAAGACTATACACCGCTGGACGGAACTTAAGTTTCTAAAACAACCGATCAGGTCGTTACACTTGCGGACCACAAATGAATGGCTTCGGTTTAGCCAAGAAGATATTAAGAGCATGATATTTTTGGATGACTAAGGAAGCAGACTGCATCAGGTATGTCCAAAAGTTTCATCAATGCCAAGTATATGTGGATATGATACGAACGCCACCAAATAAACTCAATGCAACAAGTGCACCTTGGCCCTTCTCTGCTTAGGGGATGGATGTCATCGGTTCTATTAACCCGTCGCTTCAAATGGGCATAGGTTCGTTCTAGTGGCCATAGCATATTTCAAAAATGGGTTGAAGCCGCATTTTAAAAAGTTGTAACTAAGAAAGTCGTTGCAGATTTTGTTAGGAATAGTATTGTTTGTCGATTCGGGGTGCCGGAATCAATCATCACCGCCAACGCCACCAACCTTAACAGTGATCTAATGAAATCTATGTGTGAAACCTTCAAGATTAAGCATAAGAATTCCACAACATACATGCCTAAAATGAACGGAACTGTGGAAGCCGCCAACAAGAACATCAAGAAGATATTGAGGAAGATGGTAGATAATCACAAACAATGGCACGAGAAGTTATGTTACATCCCGTACCTTAGCATTAGGATGTGTCGTAGTAAATCCACATGAGTTCGAAGGAATTATATCCATTAAAAGGTTATAGAGGGTTTAAGACATTATTATTATGAGACCCTATAAGTTTATAACCCTGCTACCATTAGATATTATGCTAGTGTGGTATTTTCTTTTAAGTGGAATATTTTAGTAAACGTTTTATAAGTATAATTTTGGATAGTTACCATTATTACTATTTTCGAATATGATAAATTATACACATAATATGAGAAAATTTATGAGATTTTCTTTATTGTAAATATATAAATTATTTTCTCACAAGAAAAGAGGATTATCTTTTTAAAATTTAAAGAATTAAGGGTACGGAAATTTTTCTCTTGTATGAGATTAGAAAGATTAGAAGTTGAGAAAATATATATGTATTTTTACACATATGTTTTAATGAAATAATTGCGTATGTATTTATTTTAAATGGAACCATATGACCACGATAGTATGATGTATAAGGTGTATTAAAAATGAGTAGTATTTTAAGTAAGTTGAGATAATTCTTAATTGGTTAATTATCGAATAACGGGACATTACCTAATTAATTAATAAATTGGATAAAGATTAAAGTTCCCCTCCCCACGTGGCAGCAAGTCACTTCTTAAAGATATGACATTTAGCCATTGTTTATTAGGTGGCAAAAGTAATTTGTTAATACCAAGATACTTCATTTCTTACAAATTCCTAGATTTACACATTAGCTTTTGCACATTAACCACAAGACACTATATAACGTTAGCAATTCTTACTTATTTTCAACAACACTTCTTACAACCAAACCTATTGAGCTCCAATTATTAACTAAAAAGTTGATTGTATGTTCTGGAGCATTATCAACGATTTCAATTAGGAAATATAATGGAGACATCCCATCTAAGTAACGATATTCAACAAGAATTCATACGAGACTTCTTAGCCTAATAGCAACGGGATTTTGCGATTCTTAGGGAGTAAGGTGTAACCTTTTTCAAGAATATCATATGGATTTTTCTCTATTTTAGGTATGTTAAGGCTAATCCTTATTTCTTTTGGTATGATCCAAGTAACAATACGTAAAGGTAATGATATTCCATAAGTGATTCTACTCTTAGCAGTTAAGGATATCTATGTTATTCAGTCCCATAAAATGATATTTAAGCATGTATAAGTATGTCTTTAAGTCCTAATGAGGTATATGATAGAGATGTTAATGTTTATAATATAGTGATATATGTACATACATCTTCATGCATTTACCATCGTGCTACGGCCGGTCGGGCAGTTACCACCGGTTGGGCAGTTATGTATCATTATTTACCACCGATTGGTCTGTCATGCACATATATTTACCGCCGAGATACAACCGGTTGGGTAGTTACATATTTACCACCGAGCTACGGCCGGTCGGGCAGCCATATATTTACCACTGTGCTACGGTCGGTCAGGCAGTTACCACTGATCAGTTGGGCAGTCATGCATCATACGATATGGATAGTAGTCTCAAAGAGAAGCATTATATATATAAGTATAATAAGTATGCATATACGGTGGCACTTCAGAGATTTAGGTTGACTTTTATATTTCTTTAAAGTAATGTGGACTTATTGTTATCTTTCAGTGCTGCCTTACATACTCAGTACACTATTTGTATTGACGTCCTTTTGTTGGGGATGCTGCGTTCATGCCTGTAGGTATAGGTAATTAGTTTGACGAGCCCTCATAGTAGACAAGATTGGTATTCAGCAAAGGATCGGTAATACTCCACCTCATTCGGAGTGTACCCGAGTCTATGAGTCATCGTGTTAGAGTTTTGCTAAAGACTTATGGGTAGACCGGTACCCTGTCCCATTTGATGTCAAATAATCTTAGAGGCTTTGTAGACATAAATTCATTTTGTACAGTATGTCAGAGGCCTTGACGGCCCATATGTATTCATGTTTTAAGAAAAATGATTCAGTGATATAGTGTTTTCCCACTTACAGTTTTACATTATGAGTTATGGCCATGTGGGCCAATGATAGTTACGAAAGAATTGAGTTCAACTAACTCGACCTATGTATGTTCTAGGTTTGGTCGAATGATCATGAGTTACAAAGTGGTTCACTCGGGCCAGTGCGGCACCGGGTGCCAGCCACGCCTCCCCAGGTTTGGGGCATGACAAAGTGGCATCAGAGCGGGTCGTGTCCTAGGGAGTCTATGAAGCCATGCCTAGTAGAGTCTCACTTATGGGTGTGTTGGGCGGCACATTTATAAATGAGATGCTATAGGGCATTTAGGAAATTTTACCCTTCCTTAACTTCCAGATTGTGCCATAGAGGTAATTCGTAACAAGTCAGTATAAAGTTTCCACCAAATTTTATATGCACCAGAGGTGCTATCACAATAGAGCTTTAAGGCGTAGATATAATTTCTATTTATGTGGAATGGAAGTTATGAAGAAACATCAGATATGATGCAAGATTGAAAGGTAGGTAAGATAAAGAGGAAAAAGGTACGAGATACTTAAGTACAAAAGGTTGTGAATAGTATAGAGCTAAGATAGAGGCTGGGTTTTAGTTTAGTATACAGAGGAGACCCTAGCGAGAGTTTTGGAAATCTTAAAGAGTTAACATTCGAGGACGAATGTTTCTAAGGGGGGGAAGGATGTTACATCCCGTACCTTAGCATTAGGACGTGCCTTAGTAAATCCACATGAGTTCGAAGGGATTATGTCTATTAGGAGGTTATAGAGGGTTTAAGACATTTTTATTATAAGACCTGTATGTTTACAACCCTGATACCGTTAGATATTATGCTTGTGTGGTATTTTCTTTTAAATGGAATTTTTTAGTAAAAGTTTTATAAGTATAATTTCTGATAGTTAAAATTATTACTACTTTCGAATATGATAAATTATACACATAATATGAGAAAGCTTATGAGATTTTCTTTATTGTAAAGATAGAAATTATTTTCTCACAAGAAAAGAAGGTTATCTTTTTACCATTATAAGAATTAAGCGTACGAAAATTTTTCTCTTGTATGAGATAGGAAGATTAGAATTTGAGAATATATATATATATATATATATATATGTATATTTACACAGATGTTTTAATACAATAACAAGTATGTATTTATTTTATATGGTACCATATGACCATGATAGTATGATGTATAAAGTGTATTAAAAATGAGTAGTATTTTAAGTAAGTTGAGATAACTATTAATTATGTGGTTAATTGGTTAATTATCGGGTAACGGGACGTTACCTAATTAACTAATAAATTGGATAAAGATTAAAATACTCCCCCCCCTCCCCAATGTGACAGCAAGCCACTTCTTAAAGATATGACACTTAGTCATCCTTTATTAGGTGGTAAAAGAAATGTGTTAATACCTTTCATTTCCTACAAATGTGAGCTTTCATTACCTTTTGCACATTAACCACAAGACGCTACAGAACGTTAGCAATTCTTACTTATTTTCAACAAGACTTCTTACAACCAAACCTATTGAGCTCCAATTGTTAACTAAAAAGTTGACTGTTTGTTCTGGAGCATTATCAACGATTTCAATTAGGAAATTTAATGGAGACATCCCATCTGTCACGCCCCGAAATCCTACCATCGAGCCGTGATGGTGTCTAACAATGAACCTGCTAGACAAGTCAACGTGTAAAGACAAACTAGCATATTAACATCAATTTAATAGGATAAACTAAACGGTTCACAATTTAAACAGAGGAAAAAATACGGTTTTAAGCTAAGTAAGGATAACATAATACATCAACGCGTAAATTTTCCCAAAACATGAAGTCACAAACTCACGAACTGTCTATAAGAGTGCTAAATACAAGTCTGAAAGAAAATACATGTCTGCCCTAAATACAAGTCTGAAAGGAAATACATGTCTGCCTCTGAAACTAGAGGATAAATAAGGCAGAATCAAAGACATAGGGATGGAAGAGACGCCAAGGCCCACGAACGCCAGCGGGTATACCTTGAAGCCTCTATGATAAGCTGGAAGACACTCCCACTAATGATGTCCTCCGGGTCCGGCTGCGTAATCTGCACAACATAAAGAAGTGCAGGTGTAGCATCAGTACAACCGACCCCATGTACTGAGTAAGTACCGAGCCTAACCTCGGCGAAGTAGTGACGAGGCTAGAACCAGATTACCAAATAAACCTATGCAGTTCAAATATATATATATATATATATATATATACACACATGTATATACAACGGATAAGAAATATAGGGAGGAAACAATGAATAAGGGAATGGAAACATGATGCTGGGGGGATAACAGTTTCATATAAGAAATGTGAATAAGGAAAAGAACAACAAAGGCAACATATCAATAAGGACAAGAAATCACAAACTGGCACGACATCACCCTTCGTGCTTTTACTCTTGTCCTCACTATGCAATGTATAATGTAATTAATGTAAATCATGGAACGAAATCACCCTTCGTGCTTTTACTCTCGTCCTCACTATGCAATGTATAATGTAATCAATGTAAATCATGGCACGGCATCACCCTCCGTGATTTTACTCTCCTCCTCACTATGCAATGTATATTGTAATCAATGTAAATCATGGCACGACATCACCCTTCGTAGTTTTACTCTCTTTCCTCACAGTATAATCAATGAATATCGGTACGGAATGGTACATCGTACGGCACGACATCACCCTTCGTGCTTTAGCACTCTTCCTCACCCAAACATAAATCACAAACAAGGGCAAGGGAGTAAACAAAATAGAAATAATAATCCCAGCAAGGGAACAATATCAAACAATGCACGACATCACCCTTTTTTCTTTAACACTCTTCCTCACAATATCAAACAGTGCACGACATCGCCCTTCGTGCTTTAACACTCTTCCTCACCCAAACAACAATCACAAACAAGGGCAAGGAAGTAAGCAGTATAGAGTTAGACGGAAAGGGATTCAAAGGAAAAAATAAATGACAGAATGGACAATAAATATGAACAAGAGGTGTCCCTTTCGGGGAAAGGAAAGGAGGACTTATCTGGAGTGTATGCGGACTTTAATGGGTAGCGTGAATGAAAGCCTTTGTCATTTCGATCATAAAAAGGTCAAACATAATAACTTTTGACTGCGTCTGTATTGACAGCCGTTTCGGGGTCATTTCCTTCGATGTCCCCCAAGTACAACGCTCCTTTTAATGTAAGGACCTTTCCAATTCGGGGCAAATTTTCCTTTTGCTTCTTCATGGTGCGGGAGGATACGTCTTAAGACAAGTTGTCCCACTTCGAAATACCTGGGCCGCACTTTCTTGTTGTAGGCGCGAGCCATTCTTTGTTGGTACAACTGCCTGTGCAAACTGCAGCCATCCTTTTCTTATCGATTAGAGTTAATTGTTCCAATCGGGTTTTGATCCATTCATCATCCTCAATTTCTGCTTCGACAATAATCCGAAGGAAGGGAATTTCCACTTCCGCAGGGATCATGACTTCAGTGCCGTAAACCAAAAGGTAAGGTGTGGCTCCAACTGATGTCCGCACAGTCGTGCGATATCCCAATAACACAAACGGTAACTTCTCATGCCACTGTCTAGAACTTTGGATCATTTTTCTAAGGATTTTCTTGATATTCTTATTGGCTGCTTCAACGGACCCATTATCTTTGGGCCGGTAAGGGGTAGAATTGCGGTGCGTGATTTGGAACTGTTCACACACCTCCCCCATCATGTTATTATTCAGATTCGCGACATTGTCGGTAATGATAGTCTTTGGGATACCAACATGACAAATAATGTTTGAATGCACGAAGTCCACCATTGCTTTCTTGGTGACGGCTTTAAAAGTGACTGTTTCGACCCATTTTGTGAAATAGTCGATGGCATCCAAAATAAATTTGTGTCCATTTGAAGCTCTTGGCTCGATTGGCCCGATGCCATCCACCCCCCAGGCAACGAAAGGCCAAGGTGCTGACATGGGATGCAATTCTGAAGGTGGTGCATGAATCAGGTAACCGTGTATTTGACACTGATGACACCTTCGGACGAAGCAGAAACAATCCTTTTCCATGGTTATCCAGTAATACCCTGCTCGCAAAATTTTCTTTGCGAGGACGTACCCGTTCATGTGGGGGCCACATACTCCTGAATGTACTTCATTCATAATCTTCTCAGTTTCTTTGGCATCCACGCATCTTAACAAGTTCATATCTAGGGTCCTTTTGTAAAACACCTCTCCGCTTAAGAAGAAGCTGCTGGCGAGCCTTCTGATGGTTCTCTTTTGATCCCCGGTGGCTTGCTCCGGGTACTCTTTTGTTTTCAAGAATCTTTTGATATCATAATACCATGGTTGGATATCGGACTCTATTTCGACCGTGTTATAATAACCATGTTTTTGTTTGATTTGAATTTCTAACGGGTCAATATGAACATTGCCCGGGTATGGAAGCATTGCAGCTAGGGTAGCCAGTGCATCGGCCAACTCATTGCGGCATCGAGGAATATATCTGAACTCGACGGATATGAATCACTTGCTTAGATCTTCCACATGTTGTCTGTATGGAAGGAGCTTAACATCTCGAGTTTCCCATGCTCACTGAACTTGCTTGATAATTAGATCAGAATCTCCCATGATTAATAATTCTTCTACATCCATATCAATGGCCATGTTCATACCCATTATACAAGCTTCATATTCGGTAGTATTGTTTGTACAAAAGAAACGAAGGCGAGCCGTGGCTGGATAATGTTGTCCCGCAGGTGAAATCAAGATTGCCCCAATTCAAACACCTTTAGCGTTGACTGCTCCGTCGAAGAACATTTTCCAGGTATTAATGTCTTCTGAGATTATTTCAACTGAATTGACTTCCTCATCCGGAAAATAAGTGCTCAAGGGTTGGTATTCATCATCAACCGGGTTTTCCGCTAAATGATCAGGTAAGGCTTGAGCTTTCATGGCTGTGCGGGTGACATAGACAATGTCGAACTCCGTGAGCAGGATTTTCCATTTTTCCAACCTTCCTGTGGGCATTGGCTTTTGGAATATGTATTTCAGAGGATCCAACCTAGTTATAAGATATGTAGTATGAGCCAGCAAATAATGTTTGAGCTTTTGATCGACCCAAGTTAGGGCGCAACAAGTTCTCTCCAGCATAGTGTATTTTGCTTCATAACTAGTGAATTTCTTGCTCAGATAGTAGATGGCTTGTTCTTTTTTCCCGGTAACATCGTGTTGCCCGAGGACACAACCGAAAGAATTTTCCACAACGGTTAGGTACATGAAAAGAGGTCTTCCTGGTTCATGCGGGACCAATACTGGTGGATTTGACAAATATTCCTTGATTTTGTCAAAGGCTCCCTGACATTCATCTGTCTATTTGATTGCCGCATCTTTCTTTAGAAGCCTGAATATTGGCTCACACGAGGTTGTAATTTGCGCAATAAACCGGCTGATGTAGTTCAACCTTCCTAACAAGCTCATGACCTCTTTCTTCGTCCTTGGAGGTGGTAGATCTCGGATGGAATTTATCTTGGTTGGATCTAACTCAATGCCTCTGCGGCTAATTATAAACCCCAATAGTTTCCCGGAAGGAACACCAAATGCACATTTAGCAGGGTTCATTTTCAAGTCATATTTGCGCAGCCGCTCGAAGAATTTCCTCAAGTCCCGAACATGGCCTTCCTGTGTTATGGATTTAATAATGACATCATCAACGTACACCTCAATTTCTTGGTGCATCATGTCATGGAAAATAGCAGTCATGGCCCGCATATAGGTTGCCCAACATTTTTCAAACCGAACGGCATGACCCTGTAACAATAAGTTCCCCATGGTGTAGTGAAGGCTGTATTTTATGCGTCTTCCTCATCCATTAATACTTGATGATACCCGGCGTAACAATCCACAAACGACTGTACCTCATGTTTGGCACAATTATCGATAAGGATATGGATGTTTGGTAACGGGAAGTTGTCTTTGGAACTTGCTTTGTTCAAATCCTTGTAATCAACGCATACTCTGAGCTTCCCGTCCATTTTTGGCACTAGGACTATATTGGCTAGCCATGTGGTGTATCTGACTACTCGGATTACACCGGCTTTTAATTGTTTAGTGACTTCTTCTTTGAATTTGTCACTGATATCTGTTTTGAACTTTCTTTGCTTTTGTTGGACGGGTGGGCAATCGGGATGAGTTGGCAACTTAGGTACTACTAAATCAACACTTAATCCGGGCATATCGTCATAGGACCAAGCGAACACATCTTTGAATTCGAACAGGAGTTGTATCAATGCGTTCTTAGTTTTCTCATCCGTGTGAATGCTTATCATGGTCTCTCGAACCTCTTCTGAATTACCCAAGTTAACAGGCTCAGTTTCATTTAGGTTTGGCTTAGGCTTATTCTCAAATTTTTCCAATTCTCTGTTTATTTCCTTAAAAGCCTAATCTTCATCATACTCTGGTTCTTGATTCATTATTTCGAGATTCGACAGCTTATTAAGATCAGGGCATGAAGTCTGCAAGCATGTCATGTTATTTAAAGCCGCATTATTAGGACTGAAAAATAAGAAAAATAACAAAATCAGAAAGAATAATAGACGATGAAATTTTGATTTCATTTCATTGAATTGAACAAAGAAGGGGTTTACATCGGAATTGAAAAGCAATAAATTAAAAACACTTGTGTTACACCCTGAAATAACTCATAGTGCAGGAAAGATGGCAAAACTGAACTACCGTGACTCCCGCCTAACAGGGAATGGAGTAGTCTTCCAGTTCTGCAACTTAGCATTTGGGCCCATATACTGCACCTCAACGGTGTTCGAACCTTCTCCTAGCTGAACCATGTTGGCCTCATATAACATCTGCTTCATGGCCTCACATATATCTTCAATTTCTTTGGCCGTAAATGCCTCTTCTTCTTTTTCTTCGATATACTGTGGTTTGATGAAGGTCTTAGTAATGTGTGGGACTGGCTGAGATAGGTCCCATCCATTGTTTTTGCGGGCGTTGACCCATTGCACATCTTCATCGGTGGCTTGGAAACCTATGCCAAAGAATTTTTCAGCGGCGGGTAGAGAGATGGGTTCAGTGATGCCTTGTAGGGATATCCCAAGCCCCTTTCCTGGTTTGTAACCATGTCTAATCATATCTGTGGTGACCATGATTGACGCGTTTGAAAGACAAGGTTGTGGGCATGGAGTGCCTTCTTCGTGTTGATGAGCAGGCACAATCTCAAAGGCTTGGTACACAATATATTCGCTTCCCTCTCTGGCCTCGAGGCAGGGGATGGAGGGGACCGTGTATATGGATTGTTCATCTTCTCCGTGGACCACGATTTCCTGATTTTCATGGACAAATTTGACCATTTGGTGGAGGGTAGACTGTACTGCCCCAGCAGCGTGAATCCATGGTCTCCCTAGCAAGAAGTTTTAGGAAGTATCCATATCCAGGATTTGGAAAGTTACTGTGAAATCCACAGGGCCAATCGTCATGATTATGTCGATTTCACCAATTGTGTCCCTTTTGATACCGTCGAAGGCGTGTACACAAACATTATTCGGCCTGATTCTCACAGTGCCGATTCCCATCCCTTGTAGTATTGACAAAGGGCAAATATCTACCCCTGATCCTCCATCAATCATAACTCTCTTTACATAATATCCTTCGCCTTTAACGGTCAGGTGTTATGCCTTGTTGTGAGAGGCTCCCTCGGGAGGCAAATCATCCTAGCTGAAAGAGATTTTTTTTACCTCTAAGAAACACTCAGCCATTCTTTCTAGCTGCTTGACTGAGGTCTCAGCTGGCATATACGCTTCATTCAGCATTTTCAGGAGTATTTTTTGGTGCTCATTTGAGCCAGTCAACAGAGATAGAAGTGAAACCTGCTCAGGGGTTCTCCTGAGTCCTTCAATGGTGACATATTCAGGCATTTTCATTATCTTGAAGAACTCCTCGGCCTCTTCGGCAGTGATGGGCTTTTTGAGAGGAAAGCGTTTATGCTTAGTTTTGTTCAGTTCATCTGGGTTATGGTACCTATTTGCTTCGTTGACTTCCCCCTTGACTTTTTTTCCTTTATATGTCACCAATGTTTGATCATAAGTCCATGGGACAGTAGTTGTATTTTCCATTGGAATTTGCGGCCGGCGGCTGATAATCAAAGGTTCATTCAACTTTGGTGGGATAGCCGAGCTTTTCAAAACATAGGCCCCTTTTGGTATATATATTTTTTGTGGTTCCAATCTCCTGGGAGGGCTCAAAACGAGTTGTATGTTTCACGGAGCTCTTGGAACATAAAGGACAACTTCTTTAGCTGGTGCCGTCCCTTTCTTTTCTTCCTTGGCCTTTTCTTTCTCCTGGCCGGGGGTTTTTGTATCTTTTTCTTCCTTAGCCTTCTCTTTATCCTGGCCGGGGGGTTTTGTTTTTGATTTCCTTTCTGTGTCCACAATGGCAATGATGGTTTTCAGCGCCAGGTCAAATTCTTTGTCGTCTAATATCATTCCAATGACATGCCCGTTGTTGTGGGCTGGCAATGGGTTGTTTGTGACATTGGGGACCTCCTCGTCCCTTAGCACAACCTTCTTTTGTTCAATCAGATTTTCTACTGCTATGTTGAGGGTCCAACAGTCTTCAGTATCATGCCCCTCCGCTCCGGAATGATAGGCATAGTTGGTACCCCGTCTATATGATGGTGATTGTGGATTTTTCCTGTTCGGAGGCGCAGGCTGTAGAAGTCCCATCTACACCAACTTTGGAAAGAGGCTTGAGTATGATTCGCTGATGGGGGTGAAGTTAGTTCTTCTTGGTGGTTCACGAGGGTAAGCATTGTAGGAATAATTGTTTTGAGGAGGGCGTGGATTATATGGAGCTGGGGGTGGATGGTTATTTCTAGGTGGTGGAGCTCTGTTTTGGTTATACTGTTGCGGCCGGGGCTGCGTCTGAGCGTTCATCACTGCATAAGGAGGGGGAGTCATGGCATAAGCTGCTTCCTGATGAGGATAATAGTGTTGTGAATTTGTGGAAAATGGACCTGGATATTCCCGAGGTCATCGGAAATTCCTAGGGCCTGAAGCCATCATGGCTCCCTCCTCTTTTTTCTTTCTGTTTGCCAAGCCTCCCGAGCCGCTTTGAATGGCTTGGGAGGTGGCTCTCAAAGCAGATTGACTTAAAATACGGATTGTCTTTAAGCCATTTTCGACCATCTCGCCAATTTTTATGGCCTCCGCGAACGGCTTGCCCATGGCGGACATCATATTCTGAAAATAATCAGCCTCTTAGTCCTGTAAGAAGATACTAATCATTTCATTTTCCTCCATGGGAGGGTTCACTCGGGATTCCTGTTCCCGCCATTTGATTGCGTACTCCCGGAAGCTTTCTTTTTGAGATTGGACATAGAATTTCTGTCCGGAGCTATATCCACTTTGTACTGGACTGTCTTATGAATTCTCGGGCCAAATCATCCCATACATGCCAATGGGATATATCTTGATCGATGTACCACTCCGAGGCGATACCTGTAAGACTTTCCCCAAAATAAGCCATCAGTAACTCCTCTTTGCCTCCCGCCCCTCTCAGTTGGTTGCGGTATCTTTTTAGATGAGCTATCGGGTCTCCATGCCCGTCATACTTTTCAAATTTTGGTGTCTTGAAACCCACCGGTAGATGCACGTGCGGGAACATGCATAGATCAGCGTATGACACGGTCTTTTGGCCACTTAGACCCAGGATGTTTTTCAAACTTTTTTCAAGGCTCTTCATCTTTCGAGTTATTTCATCTTGTTCAATATTCATCAAGAGCTTAGGAGTGACCTGAGTGACATCCAGTTGGAACTGAGGAGTTTTAAAAATAAAATTGGCCGGTTCAAAATTCTATCGTGCCGGTGTAAGTTGTGCCATACCAGTAGCTGGTGGAGTAGTAAACACCACAAAGTGTAATCCAGAGGGTAGTTCCTGGGGGCTAAACTCAGAAGGTGTTCCCGAATAGTTTGAGACCATGGTCGGGAATCCAAATGGAACAAATGGGTTTGGCTTTGAAATGGGCACGTTGGGTGCCCCTCCAGTTCTAGGTATTAGCTCAGGAAAACCATGGATGGAGCTAGGTGGCTCTCTCCCGTTGGACCAAGCGTCCCACATCTCGAGCATACGGCATCTTAGCCTTCTGTTTTCTTCGGCTACTGCCTATTCTTCTTGGGGGATGACGAAGGTGGGGACATCCGTTGGTTCAATAATGGACGGGTGACTTTCAGACGTCATTGCTACACTTCCTTTAGACCTTGTGAAATATGGATGTGTCGCCAGAATACCACCGCAAACCAACCACTGTTTAATAATAGTAACCTTTAAAGAGAAGAAATCAAATTGGGTTAGCGGGAGATATTAACACATAGGACTCACACATTGGGATGCGATGCACCTAAGCAGTTATCGTTTTTCTAAAAATGTTTGCAACGGCCGTGTGTTTCATCCCGACTTTAACATTATCTCTCTTTACTTTCTTTTCATTCTTTTCTTTTAGGGTTATGATCGAATCCTATGTGGATTGCCTACGTATCATGACGCCGCATGAATCAAATCATCACGTAGTTCACGGTAGCAAAACCAAAAGACAGAAATACATATTTCTTCTAGAATTTTCAATCTAAAATTTCATTCATAAAATAAAACACTTCTGATTACAGAAAACTTGTAGCCCACTTTTGGAATTTCAAAATGTGCAAAACACATATTTTCTGAAAATATAAAAACTACCGTGGACTCAGACATGACTACAGACTGAAAAACATCAAAAATACATCAGTGCTTCTGTTGCTCCAGGGGCCGATGAGGCATCATTCGGCCTTGCCACGGGCCTGCGTGCTATGTCTTGCCGGAGGCGGTAAAGGTCTTCTATTATTTTGTCGACGAAGATCATAACCGCTGAGAAGAAAGCGGTCCGAGTCATATCTTCGCATTCCTGACATTTGGCGACGATGTAGTCAGCTATCTCTTGGACCCTCCGCCTGATGATACCCTTTTCTTGAAGCAGGTGCCTGATTTGCTGGGATCTTGCCTCTAAAGTCTGGACGTATTTATGACTCTGCTCTTGCCATTGTTGCAATCTTTTTCTAACTGAGCCATCATGGCATAGCACTGTTACCTCTCAGTCTTAAATCTTTTTGCCTGTTTGACCATTTCGTTCTCGAGAATGGCCAATTTTTCCTTCAAGCCTATGACTTGCTGATCATATTTTCTTTTTAGTCTCTGGACAAACTCTATTCTTTCTTCTGCACTTCTTGTTAATCTTTCCCGAACACCAGCCAGTTCTTCTTCATCTTTATTTAGATCATTCCCATAGCTGCACACTTTATGCCTCAGGCTGTTGATAAGCCTTTCATCAGTTCTGCTTCTCTCCGGGTTCTCAGCGGCTGTTTTTAATTCCTGTATTTGGGCCCGGAGAACTTCATTTTCTTGGGCTAATATATTTTTCTCTCCTTCAATTGTGGCAGTATGTAGAACGTTTTCAAATTTGATTTCCCTGACCTGGGCTTCCAACTTGCTTATTGTGGCTCGGTAGCTGTTTTCTTTTTCTAACCAGGCCCAATGCTCTTGTGTTTGCTCGGTGAATTGTTGCACGTGGGGCCTCTTTGCGGGTCGCTCTTGCTGTTGATGCTCCCTGCCTCTTATGCCATACCAAAAGTTGTAGGTGGGCTCCACTTCCCCTTTAGATATATTTTTCACCGAGTTTAAGGTTCTAAAAACCTGCACTTGTTCCAGATTTGACGGACCCTACCTTCAGGAAATGCAACTCTCTGGCATAACTCAATATCTTGTTGGCTTAAATCCTTGTCATGGGGAACACCCTGTTGTCTCCCCAGCTGGCGTAAGACTCGGTGTGGGGCATAGGGTTGAATGATTCGCAGGCCCATTAACAGGAGATAGAAAACCTCAGCAGACATGTTGATAACCTCGCTGACAGGGAGCCACCCGAACGTCCACTCGATCTGGTCGACAGTCAGTGAACTTAAGTATGAGTGCCAGGCTTCCGTGCCCTCAGGAAATTTATGGCCCTTTACCCGAGTACCATGTTCCTCGATGCAATTCAAACCGGTTAGCCGTAGTTCATGTAGCCTGGGCAGTGACAGAAGTGCTCGATCAGCCAGATTTGCAGAAGCAGGTTGCACCCTCAAAGAACTTTCCCCCAGATTGGCAAATTGTTAGAGCACGGTAAATCTTGGCTAAGACTATCGGTATAAGTGTTCCATTGGATTTTTTCATCATGAAATCTGCCATTCCCACAAGCCCGATATTTATGCATCCGTCACTTCTGGGGCAAATCAAAGTACCCAAGAATGCTACCACAAAATCCAGCCCTCGGCGGGCTTCCCATTTAGCCTGATCTTGGTGAGTTAGGCCAGTGTTGTTAGCCTCATAACCTCGGGGATCTCCATAACGTTTGTAAAAAAAGTAGAAAGTGCAAAACTTTCAGACAGGTGTGGGTCTTGGACGTCCCGACTAATGCTTAACAGATCCAAGAACTTATGTGGTGTCACCGCCCTGAGTGCCACTGGGTACCGGCTTCTAGCGTGGGCGTCAATTCAAAGTCTGAAAAGTGGAACACGTTGTGGGCGGGATCCCAAAACGGTACTAGAGCCTCGACGATGTCCAACCTCAGCTTGATTTTTAAAAGGGCAGTAAGTCCCCCTAAAGCTTTCATAACAGACTTCCTACTAGCTTCCCCCAAGTCGCTCCACCACATATGGAGTCCTAAAGGAATTTCCTCGACTGCCTTGAAGGGAGTGTTTTCAACTGTATTCATCCTGCACATTTGTTTTTAATTAAAACCACAAAAATTTTGAAAAGCATTATTATTATTATTTTTTGCAAAGGGTTTTATAATAAAGAAAAATTGGCCATCTTTGCGAATACGACCCTTTAATACTTCGGACAGGAGGTTTTTAAAGTTGTGTTTGCAAATTGGGTCGAAATTTAAAGACAAACCACATGCGGCCATTTTTGCAAAAACGGCCTTCAGGTGCCCCATTTTAGGCAATCAGGCAGTAATGTTGTCACCTAATTTTATTTAGGGCTATATCTTTCGATTTAAAAAAAAAACATAGTTGGTCCCGATGAGGGTTGCCTACGTATCTCACACCCGTGAGAATCAAACAATGCGTAGTTCGGGAAAATCTTGACTGATTAAAAATATACAACTCATTTTGTTTTGGAATATTATTTTCAGAAAATTTGGCAGAGTTTCGGGATAAATACGAGGATTTTAAAAAAAAGAAAAACATGGTGAATTTTCTATTCTACCTCACTCTTGGTTTTTCTGTTCATTCTTTTTAGTTTAGCCGGTCAATACACAAGCTGAAACAAATAAATGCATACGTAGCAGGTAATATGCATCAGGGTAGTCTTTTGTTTTTGGGGACACCTGTCCTAGACGGACCCAACCCCTGTGTTGAGTCCCCTAAGTTAAATGTACATGATGCAGATAATCGTTCCTACTAGGGATCCGACATGAGGCTATGTTATTCTAAGTTTATCCTGGGGTTTTGTTCTAGACCAGGCTTACCCGAGCGGATAGCTCAAGCCGAGGGGGGGTAGCGTACCGGTAATACAGAAGCTTCACCGGCTTTGCAACTTGTCCGTACCTCATTCTAAAATTTGGATATGACTCTAACAGAAAAGAAGTCACACGAAGTGCACACTTCCTAGATGATTTAGAAGACTCAGAGAGAAGAGGGTTTCAGCACAATTCATATACAGTCCAAACAATATCAAAGCGGTAAAAAATGACATTTAGCACATTAGGCTCAAACATATAACACCAGATAATGAAAGCCAAAATATAATAGTTATATAAGCTCGAATTCTTGAACCCTGTACCAGAGATTCTGGGTTCGATCTTCCCCAGCAGAGTCGCCAGAGCTGTCACACCTCCTTTTTCACCACTACACCCTCCGAGATTGATGAAAGGGTAATAAGGGAGAATTAACGTGACATTATTCGGATTTGGGATTTATTATTAATTTTCAGAGTCGCCACCCGGATTTTTGACGATGTTCCGGGACACCGTTTATTGAAATCCCAACCGAGGAAATTTAGACTCTGTTTAAAAATGTCTGCGAACCAGAAATCTGGGTAAGGAATTCCGTTAACCCGGGAGAGGTGTTAGGCACACCCGAATTCCGTGGTTGTAGCACGGTCGCTTAACTATTAATATTTGGCCTTAATTATCTAATTATTTACATGTTTCAAACCTAATGTGCATTTACCCTTTTTAAATTTTAACCGCTTTTAATATTTATGGTTTTATCTTGAAACAAGTCACGATAGCGTGCACTTGCTTGTTTTGGACACATTATAACTGCGCCACATGAAATGCACCCGCAACTACAACGTGTGATTTTATTATAATTTGAAGTTGAGACGGGGACATGAGTTGCCACTCCCGAGTGTAGGTTATGGTAATTTGAGAATAATATTCGACTCTTTATCAAATTAAAATCTAAAAGGGCATGACTCTATCTAGAAGGTATGTGAAGATTGTCTAAAAATAAATCTACTAACCTAAAGGACAAGATTTTTGGGATATGGCCACATTTTAGCCCAATTTGTTTCAATTCTTTTGGCCAATCCTAATTGTGGCTAGTTTTGACATGATTTGAATTTGAACAGTCTGAACTAACGGGAGCAGATATGCTAACACGTTTAACATTTGCATAGTAATATTTGAATTGCAAATACAATGTTACAAGTATCCGATTCCTTTGTTGTTCGACCTTTACATGAATACTTATGTACTGCTTACAGATACAATATAGACCCTGTTATCGTTGTTTTCATGAAGGAGCAGCTTTTATAACAATAGGAGCAAACGAAGCCTCTTGAATTCAAATTATCAGATATTTTTAGGAAAAGAGTTGATACTCCTTACACCATTCAACAGAAAATTATTTAACACAATTAACGGGCCTAAATTCTAGTTTCCGTAACTGTCATTATAAACATTACAGGAAGTACAACTAATTCACAAGCTTTAAACGAGTCCAGTCCTTGTTACAACTAAAAGTGTATACAACAAAGACTGTAAATACGCTATTACATTGTTCTTAAATTAGATATACAAGGTTCTAATAATAAGAAGACAAAAGGAAACAGATTAGTAGCTACTCATGTGCAAGCCAACAACTTTCACGCTTTAGGATTTGTAGTCTCACGGCTTTTAGTCCCAACTGGACCGTACAGAACTCATGTGCACTGCAAAAGACTGAATCTGATCATTACAAAGATCAGATTCGACCCTTTAAATGTTGTCCCCATAGTGACATCCGATTATATAAGACCTGAGTCATCCAGGCCAATATATAAGCATCTTATGGGGTGAATTGACCATTAAGGGGTCAGAATCACTACCTTTTTGATGCTAGCTAACGACTCTATTATGACTTCAGGGATATAAAATTAATCACATAAGCCTCTAACATATAATTCTATTGTTGTAATCACTCATAGATGGACAACCAGATTTTAATAAGTAATTACAGATTCAGCAGGAAGAAAGGCAACAAGTTTTATGTATTTTTTCTTAGATTGAATCTGACTATGAGGGAGAGTCTAATTCAAACCCAGAGATACAAACTTACTTGACATTTCTAACAACCAAACAATACTTCAAACAACATTCCTTTGAACATTTTGACTATTCTTGGCTTTTTAGAGACTGAATCAGACCATATAAGAGTTCAGATTCTTTACTCTATAGCCCTTTTGACTACATGCTGTATACCCTTTAAAGGGTGAATTTCAGCCATCTACACTACTGTTTTGTGCACTATTATGGGGTGAATTTGACCAAGTGAAGGTCATATTCATCTACCCTAGTGCCATTTATTTTTCTAACATGCTAAACACATATGAAATTACCACTTAGCTATCAAATATTAAGCTTATTAACAGAAGTTCATCACACTACCAAGCAGATTCCAAGAGTTGCATGCATATACTTAGATAATGATAATCTTACTTCAGTTTCTACATTAAGAAAGGGGAAGAAGAAAATTCACATTTTCTTGAAGAAAATACAACATGAACCAACAAGTTTACAACAAAGTCTGAATTCAATAATTTTTGTATAAAGTTCACTATTACATACCTTTAAAGAGAAAGAAAATCCAGCAAGAAACTTGACCAAATAAAAGTCAAGTATGAACAATAAACAGCAAAAAGGAAGAGAGATCAGCAGCAGCAAACAGAAACCCAAAGAAAACCCATTAGACCAGCAAGCATTGATCCAGAAATCTTGGATATGAGTGTTTAAGATTCCCAAAATCAAAATCCAAAGGAAAGAAAGAGAAGCTGAAAACTAGACCATATCTTTATGACCTTAATTCCAAAAGAAATCAGACTTCTATTTGCTTTTCTACTAATACTTTTTTTTTGAAATTTTTTGTTTATGAATGAGAAAGTATTTTGATTCTTTCTGTAGCTAGAAGAGAGTCTTTTTTTTTTCCAGAATGTCCAAAAAGATCCCATTAATGGTAAAAAGTGTGTGTATATATAGAGGTATTTGGGGATAGGATATGCTTAGCATATTCCTTACCCAATAAGCTGAAAATAGTACAAATGCAGCTGTCAACCTTATCTTTAGGGACAACTGCCCTCATTCTAGAAAATTCCAGCCTTTACAATTACTATTTTATCCCAAAAAATCTGATTTCCTAGTTCTGGAAGGTTCTTGGGTTGTTACACCCAAGATTCCTTCACCTAGGATTCCTAATATACCCCTTGAAGTCCCTGAAATTACCACTAGGTAACCAGGGTTAACTTACGTGGGGTTGACTATTGACTCTAATTAATTAAAACTAGTTAGGTTCCTTAAATATTTAAGGCTAATATGTATTATCAACTTAATCCTAGTTTACTTGACTTAAATAAGATTAAATCGACTTGGTTCCTTAAACTTAGATTAGTTGACTTGTATTAAAATTTGTTTAAGTTTCACTTGAGCCTAGGGGAAATTAGTTTGTTTAGGTTATTTGAATATGCCAATCTAACATAAGAATTGAAACTAAACCTATGATAAATTGGAGATTATCATCTAATAACGTGGGCAGCAAAATCAAACAACAAATTCAATCAATACATAAGTAGCCAACTACTAAAATAAAGGCATATGAGTTCAGGGATTCAATTAATTAGTTCGTTCATGTTCATTTCTTGACAAAAAAAATCCACGAACACACAGACGCCTGAAAATCAGCAAAGAAAAGAAAACTGAAACCTAATACTAATCTTAGTCATACACATTACTAAACTTGAACAGTTCAATCATACAAAATAGTGATAAAAACCAAAGCTAAATGCATTTGGAACTTTAAACTAAAAAAAAAGTAAACATGAACAGGTAAAAGAAAACAAAAATCAGAAATAGTGATGTAATAAATGAAAACAATGAGTAAACTACGGCCTATTCATGCTATCAATCAAGAAACACATAGAAAGGAAGTGGGGGATACCTATTTGAGGGGTTTGGACGAACTACAACGACTAGCCGGAGTTTGGCCGGACTATGCCGACCTCCAAAAGTGACCCTTACTCACATGAATCGACGGCTCTCTTCGAGAACCATCGACTCTTGTAAGTTTGAGTCACAGAGTCGCTTGGGATCATCTTCAGCATGTTCTAGGCTTTTCCATTTCCAGATCTGAGATTAAAGAAATTTGAATGAGTTTTTGGTGAAATAGATGGTAG
>ML409852.1:41763-69574 GCA_005239525.1 Nicotiana knightiana | reverse complement strand
CGCGGATCAGAGGGCGCGTGATGTATTGTTTATGGAGGGAGATAGGGTCCTGTTGAAAGTCTCGCCTATGAAGGGTATTATGAGGTTTCAGAAGAAGGGAAAGTTGAGCCCGAGGTTTATAGGTCCATTCGAGGTGTTGGGGAGAGTTGGGGAGGTTGCTTATGAGCTGGCCATGCCTCCCAGTTTATCGGGAGTTCACCCAGTTTTTCATGTATCCATGCTCCGGAGGTACCACGCCGACTTCTCTCATGTGGTTGATTTCAACACTATTCAGTTGGATGAGAGGTTGGGCTACGATGAGGAGACAGTTGCTATTATTGATAGGCAGGACTGCCAGTTGAGGTCCAAGAGAGTTTCTGCCGTGAAATTCTAGTGGAAGGGCCATCCAGTTGAGGAGGCGACCTGGGAGTCTGAAGAGGACATGCGGATCAAATATCCACATATATTCAGCATTTCAGGTATGATTCTAGACCCGTTCGAGGACGAACGTTTGTCTAAGAGGTGGAGAATGTTACGACCCGACCAATCATTTTGCGTTATCGGACCCAGTTCCCCTAAATGAAACTTCCCATAGCGGTCTCTTTTGATTTATGACTTGCGGGGACTGGTGGTCCGGAATTCGGAGGTGTTTAGAGTGCTATAGGAACAATTGGTTCCTTAAGGTTGACCTTTAACGCTAAGTTTTACTTCGGTCAACATTTTGAGTAAACGACCTCGGAATCGAACTTCGTCGGTTCTGGTAGCTTCGTGTGATGATTTTGGACATGGGCGTATGTTCAGAATGGGTTTCTGATGACCCGGGAGCATTTCGCCGCCTAATATTGAAATAAGAAGTTCCTTAACTTCCTATTTTGGTTTGGGACGTGTTTTTGTGTTATCGAGGTCCAAACAGAATTCTATGATCGGGAATAGTTCCGTTATGTTAATTATGAATTGCCTGCAGAATTTGGTGTCATTCCGAGTTGTATAGGTCCATTCGGCACGTTGTTAGCGAAGTCTAGAAAACTTAAAGTTCCTAAGTTTGGTTCTTGGGGTTTTGAGGTGTGATTTTGAGTTTTAGCGTTGTTTTGGGTGTTCCAAAGGCTCGAGCGAGTCCGTATTATGATTTGGTACTTGTTGATATATTTTAACAGGGTCTCGGGTGGGCCCAGGTGCCTCCCGGACACCACACGAGGCCAAAAACCAGCTGAACACAGCTGCTGGTGCGCCTGTTCTGGTGTGACCGCAGGTGCGGTTTCCCAGTCGCAGGTGCGGGACCGCTCCTGCGGTCCCAGCCTCGTAGGTGCGATCCCCAGTGGTCTGGCCAATTCACGCAAGTGCGGACAAAGTTTCGCAGGAGCGAAGCTGCAGGTGCGGTCTCCACTTCGCAGGTGCGGGCCCAGGCTCCCCAGTCCATTTCCGCAGGTACGAGACTTTGCTCGCAGGTGCGGTCCTCGAGTTGCAGGTGCGAAAACACTGTCCACATAGTGTGTTTTTATACACGGGTCTTAACATATTTTTTCTCATTTCTTCTTCTTCCTTGGGGTGATTTCCACCATTGTTGAGGGGCTAACGACCTGGTCATATAAGGTAAGTAAAGTCTACTCTAATATTAGCTTCATGCATGGATTTTTAGCTTAATTAACTACCTAATTAGTGAAAAAAAATCAAGAATTGGGTAGTAACCTAGATCTTGCGATAATTTGAGAGTTTACCCGTGAATTTTCTATGAAATCAAGTAAGAATCGTATATTAATGATCCTTAGGCTTTGGGTGAGTGTTCCCTTCGAGAATTATTGGAATCCGAGCGTGCGAGCCCGGGGTTGTATTTTGGGAATTCTTCAAGAATGTTGAATTATTGAATAAATAGGATAATTTCCCTACTTTGAGCATGCATTGATGTCATTGTACCATATTTGGCTAGTTGCGAGTCCTCGGGTGTATATTTCGGAGATTCGGGCGCATCCTTGGTTCGAGGGGAAGATTTGACACGAGGTGAGTTCCTTTCTAACCTTGTAAGAGGGAATTGTCCCCATAGGTGTCATAAATGCTGTGTGCAATTGTTTTGGGGGCTACGTGCGTACAACGTGAGGAGTGTCCGTACGTAGTGACTATTATATCATGTCAGGTAGTTTTAGGACTCATGAGCATTCCATTATGTGCCTTATGTGTATCTTTAGCCAAACTTTGAGTTGTTTATCATCTTTGAACCAATATGCTCATTACCGTTGAACTAGTATGCAAATGGTAGAGAGTTGCCTCTGAATTTCCGGTGAATTAATCCTTGTTGCAAGTATAACCTCTACTAAGCTTATTGATAAATCCGNTATATATATATATATATATATATATGTTAATTATATAAAACAGTCAGCACTCGAGTCGCAAGTATGATTCGCGATCGAGGGGAGCTTTACGTTAATTATATATAAGAGTCAGCACTCGAGTCGCAGGTATGACTCGCGATCGAGGGGAGATTTATGTTAATTATATATATGAGTCAGCACTTAAGTCGCAAGTATGATTCGCGATCGAGTGGAGCTTTATGTTAATTATATATAAGAGTTAGCACTCGAGCCGCAGGTATGATTCGCGATCGAGGGGGGCTTTATGTTAGTTATTTATATGAGTCAGCACTCGGGTCGCAGGTATGATTCGCGATCAAGGGGAGCTTTATGGTAATTATATATAAGAGTCAGCACTCAAGTCGCAGGTATGATTCGCGATCGAGGGGAGCTTTATGGTAATTGTATATAAATGTGTCAGCACCCGAGTCGCAGGTATGATTCGCGAGCGGGGGAAGATTTACGTCCATTCAGTGTCTAGATATTTCCTTATGACTCCAGACGGTTGTCTTACCCTTGTGTGCGCTTGGAATTTTGGTTACTGTTTTCCATTGATATTGACTTGACAGATATTTGGGGGAAAAAGGGAAGTGTACATTGTTGCTTATTTTCAGTAGTTACCTGGTTTTTCTGTATTTGATAGATATTTGCTGCTTACTGTCTCACATGTCTATTGCATTCCGTATATCCTGCTTCACATTATTACTGTTGGACCTTAGTGAGTGTCATGTCGACCTCTCGTCACTACCTCTTCGAGGTTAGGCGGGATACTCACTGGGTACATATATATTTATGTACTCATGTTGCACTTCTGTACTTAATTGTACATGTTCTGAGGCTGGTGTTTCTGGTTATCCGACCAGAGCTTGACTTATCTTCTGGACCGGACTCCACGGTGAGCTGCACCCCCTGACATTCCTCAGTTTTGCTATGGAGTTATCTTTTTGTTTATTTCTGTCTATTCCTCTCAGACAACAATACAATTTTGTATCATCTTTTGTATATTCTACTAGTTCGCTTGTTGACTTGTGATACTAGTTCCTGGCATGCACATAGTAGATTCTTATTTTGGGACTGTATATATATTGGATCACGATTATTTTGGCTGTATGTATTTAAATTGGTAAATGTTTCCACTTTTATTTAAATGAGCTAAGTTTAAAACTTTGACAAATATGTGGGATTGGTATTTAATAAGGAAAATCTCACCAGTAAACAACTGTTGACTTGCCTGACTCTGGTGTTGGGCGCCATCACGATCCGTGTGGGATTTTGGGTCGTGACACACACAAACACTTCACTGTAATACTATAACGTATATATAACTTATTATAGTATATGTTATTGTGTGTATGTATATAACATTCATTCATCTGGTTATTACAGTGAGGTGTCTATGTGTGTCTATATATATATATATATATATACACACACACACACTTTTTTTGATCCCTAAAATAACCCGATCATGTATTCCTAGCGCTTCATGTTCTTATATATATATATATATATACATGAAGCGCTAGTAACACATGGTCGGGTTATTTTAGGGATTTATACACTTGTAAATTGATTCATCAACTTATAACCGAGTGATGAATGAATGTTATATACATACACACACTAACATATACTATAATAAGTTATATATACGTTATAGTATTACAGTGAAGTGTGTGTGTGTGTGTCTATATATATATATATATATATATATACATACATACATACATACATATAGATATATATTGGTTTATCAATTCATTATTTATTCGTACGTAGTAATGTATAAGATTGATCATCAATTACAATATAGTTGTGTGTGTATGCAATTACTCATATACTTAAATATAACTTAAAAAATTACTTTACATAGATGCTATTATAATCTATTAAAATTAATTACCTAGTTAATAATTATTTATAATAATTTTAGTTAAATAAAATAATTATTTATAACTTATAATAATTTTTTATAGCTTAGAATATTTAAAAACAAAAAAAGAAAAAAAATAATTATAATTTTTTTTAAAAATAGCGACCAACGTTGGTCGCTATTTTGGTCAAACGGTCAATACTTAATTACAGACCAAAATAGCGACCAACTGTGGTCGCTTTTCCTAAAAAAACAGACCCAAAAACGGGTTCCCCCTATTTTTCATATTATCTCCCCCAAAATTTTCCTTCTCCTCTCTTTCCCTCCCCTTCTCGCCTGAGCCACTGCCTCGCCGGACCACTCGCTTGCCGGACCTCTGCTCGTGCCCAGGGGTGGATCTACTGTGTAAAATATGGTTCACGTGAACCCGTGGTCCTCGGGTTAAAGTATGTATATGATGTATATAATTTGGAAAAAAATACATATAGATACTTGATGGAACCCAAAGTCAAAAGGGGTGAAGTGGTGCACTGGTTTCGCCCCTTATTTCTGGTACTGAAGGTCAAGGGATCGAGTCCCTGCCAATATCGAATCCAATAATTTTATATTTTTTTTCTTTTTTCTTTTTTCTTTTTTCTTTATTCTTTATACTAAACCAATACCGATTCTAATACACCTTTTCTATATATATATTTTTCGTTTCTTTATTCTTTATACTAAACCAATACCATTTTCCACTTCTCGATTTCCTCATCGGCTATCCCCAAAGATAATATTCCCTAAGCTAATCCCAATTCATCCCAAAAGTCAAAAAACCATGAAGCCCTAATCACCCAATTCCTATATAGTATTGTTCTTGTCTCTTATGTTGATAAACGTGAACAAAATTGTTAGATTCAAAGCATTAAGAAGATTTTTCGGTAAGTGGTAAAGCTTCACTCAGTTTATTTACAAGTTTTGAAAAGAATTCTTTGGTTCTTTTCTTTCACTCAGTTTATAATTAACAGTTGGGTTGATCTTTTTAGTCAAATTGATCAACTGATGATCATACAAAATTCAAGGGGGTCCATTTTCCTTTTCGAGGGGATTTTATAAATAATCCCCTTATATTCTGAGATTTCTTTTTTTTTTTTTTTAGATTACCATTTATTTTGAGTACGTACACATAATACTTCATGGTATATTCATTATGTAAGGCCAATGGTCAAACAAATACGAAAGAAAAATTCACTTTGCCAAAATTGGGTGGAAAAAGGATTAGGAGAATGGGGTATTAGTGTATATATCTTACTTAAAATATTGATTTCAGAACTCAAAGACACACTAGCAATAATTTTATATTTTTTAACTTCAAGAAAATGTGTTCTGTCCTCCATTCAAATTGATATGCAGTACTCCCTCCAATCTCCATTCAAATTTTATCTATACTCCCACTGATCTAAATTTGTTTAAATAGTAGATGTATCTATTTTATTGTAGCTGCAATAATTGAAATGTCATTTTTTTTGTCTTTTATTGAAAAGGTGCTATCAGTGGCTTGCACTATAAAAATCAAGTTAGAACCTGGGCAGATACATCTATTTGATCTAGAAGATAAAAGTATCACAGATTATGAAAGTATAGGTAAATTTTTATTTTATTTTAATTTAAGTCGAAAGGGGTGTGATTCCCCTATTTTATTATGAATTTTCAAGGGTGTGATTCCCTTAATTTTTGAATATGGAACGGATGTGATTCTCTTATTTTATTATGAATTTGAAAGGGTATGTAGTTTATTATGAGATTGTATTTTGAATATGGGTGATATTTAAATTTGTAGGAACATTTATCCTTCAACATCAAAATGGATAAATTTGTGATTAAGTTAGGCCTTGGCCAATCGAGTTCTAGCTGTAGTAGTCGGCCATCTGCTAGTTCGAATATCGCTCCTGAAATCCAAAGAGAGACAATTTCATCTCCTCCTTCAAATGTTGATAGTGTTCTTGAGTTGGGATCTCCCAATCTCGATCCGAAAGAAAGAATACCGATTTTTCAATATGCCCCTAATATTCGAGATGAAGTGAGGAGACATTATATTCAGCAAGGGCCTTGTCAACCGAAAGGTCATGCTTTCCCTAAAACTAAGTTTGGGAACAAAATGCGTCAATTTAATCCCGATTGGTTTAAGGGTTCATTTTCTCAATGGTTGGAATATAGCATAAAAGCTGATGCTGCATTTTGTTTGTGTTGTTATTTATTTATGAATGAACTTGAAAGTAGTGGTAATGCGGGGGATGTGTTTACAAAAGATGGCTTTAATGGTTGGAACAAGGGTATGGAAAGACTTAGAATGCATGTTGGTGATGTAACTAGTATCCATCACAAATGTTTCAACAGGATGCAACATTTAAAAAATCAAGAACAATCGATTCAATCTTCTTTTCACAAGCAAAGTGAGAAAGCGAAAAGTGATCATCGGATTCGCTTAAATGCCTTTGTTGATGTGGTGAGATTTCTCTTAAGAAATGGATTGTCATTTCGTGGTCATGATGAGAGTGAAGATTCTGAATATAAAGGTCTTTTTCTTGAACTTTTGGAATTTCATGGGGATAAGCATTCGAATGTGAAAAAGGTAATATTACATGAAGCTCCAAAAAATGATATGATGATTTGTCCTGCAATTCAAAAGGATATTGTGGATGCTTGTGCTAAAGAAACAATTAAAGTTATCATCAAAGAGTTGGATGGTGATTTCTTTGGGATATTAGTTGATGAATCAAAGGACATCTCACATAAAGAGAAAATGGCGCTAGTTATATGATATGTTAACAAAAGTGGGGAGGTGATAGAGCGCTTTTTGGGTATTGTCCACGTGAATGATACATCTGCACTATCATTACAGAAAACAATTAATGATTTACTTTTGGTTCACTCATTAAGTTTATCCAAGCTACGTGGACAAGGTTATGACGGTGCTAGTAATATGCAAGGAAGAATAAATGACCTGAAGTCTTTGATTTTAAAAGACGCCCCATCTGCACATTGTGTACATTGTTTTGCCCATCAGTTGCAATTGACACTTGTAGCTCTTTCAAAAAAGCACCCGGATGTGAATAATTTTTTTGATGTTGTCACTAATGCATTGAATACTATTGGAGTATCTTTTAAACTCAGGGAATTACTTCGACAACACCAAGTAGAGAAGCTGGAAGAATTACTTAAGTCTGGAGAAATACTTACTGGGCAAGGATTGAATCAAGAACGTGAACTCCAACGACCAGGTGATACTCGTTGGGGATCCCATTTCAAGACCTTGGAAAATTTCATGATTATATTTTCTTCGATTATTAATGTGTTTAAAGATATGCAACACAATAGTTCTCATTCTCTTGATAGATTTGCAGCAAAAAATCTTTTGGACAATATTCATGAATTTGAATTTGTATTTTTGTTTCACTTGATGTTCAAGATGTTTCTTATTACAAATGAATTGAACAAAACTTTACAAAAAAAGGATCAAGACATCGTTAATGCTATGAGCTTGCTTGACCTTGCAAAGACAAGATTTCAAACGATGAGATAAAGTGGATTAGAGTCTTTGATAAATGAGGTTTACTTATTTTGTGGTAAACATGATATTATGATTCCGATGAAGACTATCCAAGATCGAAGCGTAAGAAGTCTGGCGTTTCTTATGCACATCACTTTCATGTGGACATATTTTATGCAGTTATTGATTTGCAACGTCATGAGCTAAATAACCGCTTTGATGTAGTGACTAGTGACTTACTCCTTGGTATGGATTGCTTGAATCCGATTGATTCATTTGCTAATTTTGACAAAGAAAAAATAATGAAGTTAGCCAAGTATTATCCAAGTGAGTTTGATGACAACAAGCTTCGAGAACTCAGTTATCAGCTTGATAGTTTCATTGTCTATGCTCGAGCGTGTGATAGCAAGTTTGCCAACTTGAAGGGAATTAAGGATCTTGGAATAGTGATGGCGAAGACAAAATTGGATCAAACTTGGTGTCATGTTTATTTACTTGTGAAGCTTACTTTGATTCTACCTGTTGCTACTGTAAGCGTGGAAAGAGCATTCTCCTCAATGAAGCTCATAAAAAATGACCTACACAATAGTATTAGTGATGAATTTTTGAATGGTTGTTCAGTTTGCAATATAGAGCGTAAGGTATTTGCAACTATAAGTAATGATGCTATTATGGATCGTTTTCAAAGTATGAAAACTCATTGAGTACGATTGTAAAATTGATGATGTTTTCTTTTTTGTGATAATGAAACTAATTATTTTTTGCTTCCTAAGTTATTGTACTGTAAAAATATATGTCATCAAATTTAATATTTATCCTAAAAGCAATGGTGCATCCATGTTCCGGAATCCTAGATCCGCCTCTGCTCGTGCCGCCACTCCTCGCCGGAATCTGCCACCAACTGCCGCCCCCCCTCTCCTTCTCCACCTAAAAAAAAGGTAAGTTTGAACTAGAACCTTGAATATTTTTCTAGTTTTTGTTTCAATTATTTCAACATTGTAGTTTATTGATTCAATTAGTGTTTCAATTCTATGAACATTGTATTTTATTGAGGATTAGGGTTTAGGTCTTGTTTTAATTAGTTTTGTTAATTAGTTTTATTAACTAATTAGTTTAATTAGTGTTGAATTTAGTTTAGTCAGATTTGATTTTATGTATTGTCTTGATAGTTGTAGCGACCCGACCGATCGTTTTGCGTATTCGGACCCCGTTCCCCTAAATAAGACTTCTTGTAGAGGATTTTAGTAATTCATGACTTGCGGGGACGGGTGGTTTGGGATTCGGAAGTGTATAGGGTAATATAGGAACACTTGGTTCCTTAAGATTTGGCTTTTAAGGCCAAGTTTGACTTCAGCCAACATTAGGAGTAAACGACCTCGGAATCGAGTTTTGCCGATTCTAGTAGCTTCTTATGATGATTTCGGACTTGTTCGTATGTCCGTAATGGGTTTTGGATGACCCGAGAGCGTTTCGACGCCAAATAGCAAAAATAGAGTTTCCTTAAGTTCATAATTTGGTTTGGAACGTGTTTTTGAGTTATCGAGGTCCGAACGGAATTCCGAGATCGGGAATAGTTTCGTTATGTAATTTATGACTTGCTTGCAAAATTTGGTGTCATTCCGAGTAGTATAGGTCGGTTCGGGGCATTGAAACTGAATTCAAGAACTTGAAAATTCTTAAGTTTGATTCTAGGGGTTTTGGGGAGTGATTTTGAGTTTTGGCGTGGTTTTGGGTGTTGCGAAGGCTCGAGAAAGTCCGTAATATGATTTAGGATTTGTTGGTATATTTGTACGGGGGCTCGGGTGGGCCCAGGTGCCTCCCGGACACCAAACGGGGCAAAAAACCAGCAGTTTCAGCTGCTGGTGCACCAGGTCTTGTGTGACCGCAGGTGCGGTTGCCCAGGTCGCAGATGCGAGACCGCTCCTGCGGTCAAGGCCTCACAGGTGCGACCCCCAGGAGGAAAGTCCTACCTTCGCAGGTGCGGACCCTTCTCCGTAGGAGTGGGTCCGCTGGTGCGGAATTTCTACCGCAGGTGCGATCCCCAGGCTCCTTGCCTAAGTCCGCAGGTGCGACAATTGGCTCGCAGGTGCGGGACCGCAGGTGCGAGGTCACTGAAGGCAGTGAGCCCCTTTAATTCGGGACTCAACCATTTTTCACCACTTTCTTCTCCTCCATTTTGGCGATTTTGAGAGCTTTCAAGAGGGTATTCGGCCTAGCTACTAAAAGGTAAGTAATTTCCATTTAAATGTTAGATTATTGCACTAAATCTTAGGTAGATTAACACCTAATTAGCGGAAATCAAAGGGGTTAGGGTGAAAACTTAGGGTTGATGGACTTTAGGGAATTTCACCACTTTTCTACCATGAAATCATGTAAAAACTATATATTAATGACCCTTAGGCCATGGGTGAGTGTTTTCTTCGAAAATTTTCGGAATCCGAGCATGTGGGCATGGGTGTGTATATTGGGATTTCTTCAAGAAAGATGAATTAGCTAAGCTAGTAAGATAATTTCATACTTTTGAGTGTATATTAACGTATTTATATAATATTTGACTAGTTTCGAGTCCTCGGGTGTAGAGTCTGGAGTTTCGGGCGCGTTCTTGACCCGGGAAGTAGGTTCCACACGAGGTGAGTCTCTTTTCTAACCTTGTAAGAAGGAATTTTCCCCATAGGTAATTATAAATGATTGAATTGTCCTTATTTGCGGGGGCTACGTACCCACGAGGTAACGAGAGTCCGTGTGTAGCTACTACTATGTTATGCCAGGTAGTCTTTAGGACTCACAAGCATGCTTATATGCCTTACTTGTATCCCTGCATGTATTCCTAGGCGATTATTATCCTTGAAACTAGAATGAGAAAATGGAAGGTTACATTAAATCTTGTTGTTGCCATGATTCTTTTCTTTCCAAGTATGAATACCATATTTCCTGAATTGCCTGACAATTCTGTGTATGTATACGAGCACCCGTGTCGCATGTATGATTCGTGAGCGGGGTAGCCTTATATTTTTTCAACCGAGTCGCACGATCGATTCGCGAGCGGGTTAATAGATGCATCTATGGTTCGAGCTGTTCGACCCTTCGACAGTGCACATTTAAATTTTTACGTCGCTTCGGCCGTACGCCTCAGCATACTATATGTTATGTATTTGACTGAGAGTCTTATTAATATTGTCAAATGAATTGTTCTATGTGGTAGGGGGCCTTGGACTTGTATTAATGTTGTTATTTGGCACTTGTGGTAGGTGGTAGTTCATATACTTGATATTCCATGTCTACTTGATTTCCATAATTGCTAATACTGATTAAACCTGTTTAATTATATTATTTCTAATGAACCTAGTGAGTAATACGTCTACCTCTCGTCACTACTTCTTTGAGTTTAGACGGGATACTCACTGGGTACATATTTGTTTATATGTACTCATGCTACGCTTCTGTACGTAATTGTACAGGTTCTGAGGTTGTTGCATCTGGTTATCATACCGGAGCGTGATCGTGAGAGTACTTACTGGACTAGACTACACGGTGAGCTGCTCTTCCCGGCGTTCCTCAGCAGCACTGTGGAGTTTCTATTATTTTTGAACAGTTTTGTCTACCCCTTTCAGACAATTGTATATTTATTTTGTCTACTTTGTACATTCCACTACTCGCCTGTGGACTTGTGACACTAGGTCTTGGCACGCGTAGTTGGTTTTTCTAATATTTTTGGCTACACTACATATGTTGGCAAACGATCTTTTGAGTTCATTTAAGCAAGTTGCATCATTTGATCATTTTCTTTAAATGATTCTAAATCTAAAATTTGTCAAGCACTTAAATATTTAAATAAGTAAAGTAATCTCGCTAGTAAACTGATGTTGGCTTGCCCGACTCCGGTGTTGGGCGCCATCACGACCTGAGTTGGAATTTGGGTCGTGACAATTGTTTAGTTAGAATTTAGGGTTTAGGATATGAATTGAGACTTTAGAATATTAATTGAGTCTTTAAGATATGAATTGAACTTTTAGGATATGAATTGGGCTTTTAGTTTATGTATTGTAATATTAATTTATAAATTTAAATTTTTAGATATGAATTGAGCCTTTAGGATATGAATTGACCTTTTAGGATATGAATTAGACTTTTAGTTTATGTATTGGAATTTAGTTTATAAATTGAAAATTTAGGATATGAATTGAAATTTTAATTTATGAATTGAACCTTTTTGATATGAATTGAAATTTTTGTGTGTGAGTTCAAATTTTAGGAGCACCTGAGACGGCTGAACCTTCTATTTTGGGAAATTTTGTACTAGATTCATCTTTTAACATTAGATTTTCATTCCTTAATCATATATTATGGATTTTATCTTCTTTTCATCTTCAATTTCTATTATTTCCATGAATATCTAGACCCATAGCTAGGGTTGTGACCCAACCCTAGTCTGAGTATTTAATGGGCGTTGAATTTTAGGGCTTGAATGTGTATGAGTTACTGATATTTAGCCTAGTTCTTGCTAGAATTATAGAATTAGTGGTTGCAAACATTGATTCATGCCTTTATGACTTAGTCTCTACTTGAGAAAGAGGGACTAAGTCTAGGAAAACTAGTCTACAAGGAATTGGGATGAACTCAAGAAATTGGTAGCCCCAATTAAAGGGTTAAACCTAGAGATAGTAATACCCGACTTGAGCTAATATCACTTGAATTGCATGAATACCCATTTGGACTTGAGAAAGCCAAATTGAGCAAAATCACTCAAACTACCAAGAGGTTTAGAGTGAGTACCCGAGTGTGATAGCTATATTACGACCCCAACTAATCAAGATTGCCCTAGATTCTTGCTACCCGTTACGTATCCGCCTAGGTAGAAGTCACTACCCTAGTCTCTTTAAACACTTGAAAAATAACAACAGAAATATTGTCCTTAGTTTCAATTATTGCATTCAATAGAGTAAAGTTAGAAGTAGAAATCAAACCCAAATATTTGAACTGTAATTAGAAACAAAACCCGCATCTAGCTTAGATATAAACCTAATTTCAAATAAATTAACTCCCTGTGGATTCGATCCCGACTTAGTTGGGTTAAAGCTACATCGACCATCCTCGCTACTCAATAGTAGTGTAGGCTTGGACCCTATCAATTTTTTGGCGCCGTTGACGGAGAGTTAAATGGTCTTAGCTTTATATCTAAGTATTTGTGTGTTTTATTTTTCTTTCCTTCCGTTCTTCTAATTTTGTGAGTAAATTCCTTTTAGGTACCAAATGGCTCTTAACAAGGCCCTCAGGAACATTCCTTTGGGGGAGGAGGTATATGACGAACAAGTAGATGAGATTCATCTTGAACCTAAAGTACAAAGGATAGGCCGACCGCCTCAGGATAATGTGCCAAAACCTCCCCCACCCTCACCAAGGGAAGCACACCGGGTGTTACCCAATGAAGGCTACGCAAGTGCAATTGTCCCGCCCCAGGTTAGGACGGTCAACTTTCAGATAACCAATGTCATGCTTACACTGTTGGAACATAGAGGTTTCTTTATCGGAGCTCCACATCAGAGCGCCTATAAGCATCTCAAAGGTTTTGTTGACACATGCTTAGGGAGCAAGCATATGCATGTATCTGAGGACGCTTTGAGGTTAAGGCTTTTCCCATTTTCTCTATGAGGGAAGGCTTTAGATTGGATTGAGAGGCTACCCAACCATCCATACACACTTGGGATGAGTTGGCTGAGAAGTTCATAGCAAAGTTCTTTTATCCGGGACATATGGAAACATTGAGAGATGAGATCCTAGCTTTTAAACAAGAGCCAAATGAACCGTTATATGAGATTTGGGAACGGAACTGCACAATGGTCAAAGAATTCCCTAACAACGATATGACCGAGGAAATGATCCAACAAAACTTTTACAGGGGGATCAACATAACTAACCAGTGTGTGGTGAATCAGCTTGCAGGGGGTAACTTCATGAACACGCCATACTCAGAAGCATGTGAAATATTAGATGAGATGGCGGATACCTCTTCAGCTTGGCAAAGTAGAGCCAACGTTCCTCAGGGTGACCCTAATGTTATCCACCTTCACAAAGAACTTCATGATCACGGACAAGCCATAGTAGAGTTGACAACCACCGTGAATCAGTTGGCCAATTCTCAGCTTCAGCAGGTTCAGGGGACAAAACAAGTAAATTCCATGGAAGGAGTAAACATGATGGTCAACAAGAGAATACAAAGAGGCCAACAAGTTCAAAATAATCCGGATCAATTTGAGCAAAGTGGTAGTAGGTACAATCAGGATGAATCTTATGATGATCAAAGTGAAGAGGTTCTATATGCCAATAATTACCAAGGTCAACGAAGCAATGCTCCAAATCAATAATAGCGGAGATCACATGGAAACAATCAAAATTGGAGCAACCAAGGTCAACAAGGGAATTGGAATAGTGGCAACAACAACAATCAGAGCAATTGGGGGAACAACAATCAAAATTGGGGAAACCAAGAAAATCAAAGAAATTGGGGAGGATCTAATCAAGGAAATTGGAGTGGCAACAATAATAGTAATTGGGGAGCCAATGGAAATCAAGGCGGTTGGAACAACAATAATCAAGGAAACCGGGGATCGGGATTTCAAAGCCCCCCGATGTATCAACTTGTTGATGACACAAGTGCTATGGTTAATGTTGAAGACCCATTGGATGTTGTGTTATTGAATCATGATGAGGATGAGAAGGAAGGCTTGGTAGAATGTGCAAATGCTTTGCAAGGAATGTGATCCTATACATATGGGCCCCGGAAACTTTCCTTGGACCTTGAGAACCGGAAGACTCCACCAACAGAACCCTTAATCGAGGAGCCTCTCATATTAGAGTTGAAGCCCTTGCCTTCATACCTCAAGTATGAATTCTTAGGCCCTTGTTCCACATTACATGTTATTCTTTCCTCGTGCAAGTAGATTCCACCCTTGCGATGTTCCAAAGGAGGAAGAAGGCAATAGGTTGGACATTGGCGGATATTTGGGGTATAAGCTCCGCCTTTTGCATGCACAAAATCATATTGGAGTAGGATGCCAAAACCTCCGTGGAACATCAAAGAAGGTTGAATGAGTCCACGCAATAGTTAGTCAAGAAAGAGATCATTAAGTGGCTAGATGTAGGGGTTGTCTACCCCATTTCAGATAGTTCATGGACTTCACCGGTGCAATGTGTCCCAAAGAAGGGGGCATGACTGTGATTACAAATGATAGAAATGAATTGATCCCCACAAGAACTGTCATGGGTTGGTGGGTATGCACGGATTATAGGAAGCTCAACAAAGTGACTCGGAAAGACCATTTTCCGTTGCCATTTCTTGATCAAATGTTGGATAGGCTTGCCGGACGTGCTTATTATTGCTTCTTGGATGGGGATTCCGGATATAACCATATTATTATTGCACCTGAAAACCAATAGAAGACCACCTTCACTTGTCCATATGGTACATTTGCATACTCGCGGATGCCTTTTGGTTTATGTAATGCACCGATTACGTTTCAGCGGTGTATGATGGCAATATTCACGGATATGGGGGAGGACTTCCTCAAGGTTTTCATGGATGATTTCTCTGTTGTGGGGGTTTCTTTTTGGATAATCTTGATAAGGTTTTGGCACGCTGTGAAGAGACCAACCTAATGCTTAATTGGGAGAAGTGCCCCTTCATGGTCGAGGAGGGCATTGTCCTCGGCCATAAGATCTCTAATAACGGTATTGAAGTGGATAAAGCAAAAATTGAAGTGATATAAAAACTCCCTCCTCCTACTTCCGTCAAAAGAGTGAGGAGCTTTCTAGGTCACACGGGGTTTTACCGTCGGTTCATCAAGGATTTCTCAAAAGTGGTGAACCCCATGTGCAAGTTGTTGAAAAACGATGCCAAATTTGTGTTCAATGATGATTGCATGAAGGCATTTGAGCTACTCAAGTATAGGTTGACTACCACTCCCATCATTACCAGTTTACCACACCCAATTGGAGCTTACCATTTGAGATCATGTGCGCTGCTAGCAACGTGGAAGTAGGAGCGGTATTAGGGCAAAGAATCAACAAGATATTGCATCTGGTCTACTATGCAAGTAAGACCATGAACGACGCCCAATTCAACTATACAGTGACCGATAAAGAGCTATTAGCCATTGTCTTTGCCATGGAAAAGTTCCGCCCGTACCTCACGGGTACCAAAGTGATTGTTCATACTGATCATGCGGCGCTTCGTTATTTGATGTGTAAAAAGGACTCTAAGGCTAGGTTGATGCGGTGGGTACTTCTTCTACAAGACTTTGATCTTGAAATTATTGACCGCAAGAAGAGTGAGAATCAAGTGGCGGACCACTTGTCCCGATTGGAAGAGGAGGGGAGTCCCCATGATGGCCTTGAGATCAATGATTTGTTTCTTGATGAACAACTCATCTCTGTGTCTTTGATCAGGATGGCTTGGTTTGCCGATGTGTCCAACTTTCTTGTGACCGGCATTGTGCCGAATGAGATCTTTTCAAACCAAAGGAAGAATTTCAAACGGGACTGCTTGGATAACTATTGGGACGAGCCATATCTTTTCAAAATTTGCAGTGATGGTGTTATCCGGATATGTGTTCCAGAAGAAGAGCAATTGGGTATTCTTGAAGCGTGCCATTCCTTGACCTATGGTGGTCACCATGGTGGGGTGAGAACTGCTACAAAGGTCCTAAGCTGTGAATTCTATTGGCCTACCTTGTACAAAGACTCTAGCGAGCTCGTTAAGTGTTGTGATGATTGCCAAATAGTCGGTGGGATCTCCAAGAAGAATGAGATGCCTCTCACCACCATCCTCGAAATTGATATTTTTGAAGTGTGGGACATCGACTTTATGGGTCCATTTGTGAGTTCATGTGGGAACACCTATATTCTTGTTGCTGTGGATTACGTTTCCAAGTAGGTTGAAGATGTGGCTTTGCCCAACAATGAGGCACAAAGTGTGGTGGCTTTCTTGAATAAAAACCTATTCACAAGGTTCGGCACCCCAAGGGCCATTATTAGTGATGGGGGTTCACATTTTTGCAACAAAGCCTTTGACGCTTTACTCTCCAAGTATGGTGTCACTCACAAGGTGTCAACCCCCTATCACCCCCTGGTAAGTGGATAGGTTGAAGTCTCTAACAGGGAGATCAAGAGCATTCTATCCAAGGCTGTCAATGCAAACCGGACCGATTGGTCAAGGAAACTCGATGATGCTTTATGGGCCTATAGAACAACTTACAAGACTCCAATTGGTATGTCTCCACATAGGTTGGTATTTGGGAAAACATGTTAGCTCCTGGTGGAATTAGAGCACAAGGCCATGTGGGCGTTGAAGAAATTGAACCTTGAATGAGATGTAGCTGCCAATCTCCAAGTAGAGCAATTGAATGAATTTAATGAGTTCCGGTTCCATGCTTACTCCAGTTCGTCCTTGTATAAGGAAAAAATGAAGTACTTACATGATAAGTATATCCGGAACAAAGAATTCAAATAAGGTGACTAGGTTCTTCTATTCAACTCTCGGTTACGGATGTTTCCGGGAAAGCTCAAGTCAAAGTGGAGCGGTCCTTTTGAAGTGGTACATGTGACTCCTTTTTGGTGCTCTAGATTTGAAAAAAAAGAATGGTGAGATCTTTTGAGTCAATGGGCACCGGGTGAAGCACTACCTTGGCAAGATTGAAGATAGTCACGTTGTGGTATTTATCCATTTCAAATGAGTGATGATAACATGTGTCGTGCCGCGACGTTAAATCAGGCGCTTCTTGGGAGGCAACCCATGTGTTTTTCTTTCATTTGATTTTCTTCTTAGATTAGGCATTGTTTTGGACTAACTGGTTGTGAAGTGTATGTAGGAACTGATTGTGCAGTGCAGGAAATTGACAAGGAAAAATTTGGCTAAGTGATGAAATTTGGCGGGCCGCGTCAGAAATTATGCGGACCGCGCAAGCATTTCATGGCCGCACAATTCTGTGCGTGGTCGCGCAACTGATATTAGAAATTGCCAACTCTCCGAAATTTGGCCTTTCAAAATCACTTAAGGATTCGCGGCCGTGGTCCGAATTACGCGGACCACACAAATTGTGCGGCCGCAATCACTTTTTTGCGGACCACGTCAATGATGCAGCTGCTAAGCTACAAGAGGTAAAGAGCGCGGACCGCGCCAAAATTTTGCGGCTGCACTCAGGTAAGTCGGTGGGTCACTGGGGGTTAGAGTATAAATAGGACTTTTGATAGCTATTCACACTTTACGAACTCCGAATTCTCAAACAACCCAAAAGCTCTATTCACATTTTCTTGCTTTCAATCTCATCCCATTTTCATCAAGTGTTGATTTCCTACTACTCTTCACTACTGGTATGTTCATTTAAACGCATTAATTTCATCTTTTTCTTTTCTTTTATATTTGTTTTAAGTTTCCTTTTTAGTTAGGGTAAGATTCATGCCAAAATGTCAAAATGATACTTAATCCTTGCTTAGAAACATATGGGTAATGTTTGAATGCATAATGGGGGTTGGGGTTTCTAAATTTGCATGCTTAATAGCCATAATCATTAGTGAAAATCCTAGTATTAAGTGTTCATAAGTGCCGAACTGATTTGAATTTCACGGCCGCACACACTTTTGTGCGGTCCGCGATAGGGTATGCGGTCGAGTACAAAAATTGTGAGGTCCGCGATACCCTAGTTTCAAGGAACTGTTAATTGCTTAGAATTCGCGGACACACACAATTTTGTGCGGTCCACGTTCAATGTTTCACGGCCGCACCCAAAATTTTGCGGTCCGCGATGGGTGTTACGAGGCCGCACTTAATTTGTGCGGTTCACGGTTGATCAAATTTAGAGATCCAGTAGTCTGAGCCTGGTCTCTTCGCGGCCGCACTCACTTTTGTGCGGTCCGCGATGGGAAGTCCGCGGCCGCACTCACTTTTGTGCAGTCCGCGCTGCCCTGTTCTGAGAAGCACTTTCTTTCTTTTCAAATGTAATTCCTTAACACATGTTGAACCCCAATTTTAACTGACTTTCACTACTTGTGTGTGCAGACAATGGTGCATTCACGTGGTCGAGGTGATACTTCCAAAGGGGGGAAAAAGTCCTCCTGAGGCTGGGGTCGAGGAAAACCTAGCATGCCATTATCAGTCCAAAGAGTCATAAGCAAAAAGACTACACTCACTAGACCACACCAGACACCTCAGACTCCAGTGAATACCTCCCAACCCGGGAGACGTCTGAGGGGGATTCTGTCCAAGCAAAACCGGGAAAACAATCACAACAATTCCCCGGTCGCCTCTACCTAGTCAATGAACCTAACTCCTCCTCTAGTTTTTCTGGAGACTCAAAGGGAGGTAGTCAAGCAACTGAACCCTCTCCCCCTCCTGCCAAAATGCCTGACTGACCCAATCAACATGGATGATGACACTACTAAAAAATCAGGTTTTAGTGACGGACAAATTCTATAACTAAACAGAAAATCTGTCGCTAATCTCATTTAGCGACGAATCCGCAACAGATTATCAAGAAATTCGGCTAGCTACAAGCATTTTAGCGACCGATTAGCGACGATGTTCGTAGCTAATTCAAATTTTTTTGTAGTGTGATGAGGTCCCGGATGACGGGAGAGGGGGTGACACATCTCCAAGGCGGTCGGCAAAGAAGAAAGATCATATCCCTTCCCCAACTTCCTGACAGAGTATTTCCAAGACCAAGGGGTAGCGAAGAGGCACTTTGATGTGAAGGCTAAAAATCCTTTCTCATGGTATCACCTCCAGGGAGCGGACAACCCTAAATCCAAGGGTAAAGCCACTATCTCCACTGTCCATTCTGAAGAGCCAAGGTTAGTGGTCACCGGGTCAAAGCCTTCCACATCAGCCGATTCTTCTACTAGAGCAGCTGCCATGCCTCCTCCATCCTCCGGCCATCCCTCTCAGTGCCAATGTCAGTGCCTTCGTCTTCTACATACCCTCAAACTGCACTGCGGGTTTCACAATCGTTATCCAGTCTCAACAACTGGATGCATGCAACTACTAGAGGCAGCAACCAGCCAGTCTAAGGAGCCGGCTGTCACTGCACATACTGATGAGGAGATGATCCAGATTCTCAGCAACCCCGTAGTCCCCAAGTCAGAGGATTTTGAGATCCAGTTAGATGACACAGTGTGCTGATGAGACTATGCAGTCTGAGGACCCTACTCATGTTCATGGCCCGATGCAGACAGAGACCATATATGGAGTTCTCTTTACTCTCTACCNGGGGGGTGTCCATTTGGATTTGATGACATTTGGTATGTAGTAACCATTATACTATTTTTCTTTATCTTTATTTTCACTTTTGGTATGTATATAATTTTACCATTCGATGTATATATTCATTTTAGTTATGTATATATTCATTTTACTCCATTTTGTACATATTCAATTTACTTTCCGTAGTTTACTTCATAACTTCTTTCATTTTTTTCCTTAGTGTAGCATAGTTTCTTATTTCCTTTAGTAGCTTCTTTTTATGTTTTGTGTGAACAATAAGCCTTTGATTTTCTTAATGCCACGGTTCTTTCCAAAGGTGGATATTGTGTGAACCGATTGGCTCTTCCCAACGATGGATGGCGTGACAACCTTATTAAGGGATTGGGTCCGTTCTCTTTTTGTTTTGGTATATATAGTAGTAATGAATAAAAGTGTCTCAAGCAGCTTCACTTGGTACTAACACATTTACCTTCGACCTTAAGGTTAGAAACAATTTGATCGGTAAAGAATAGCTCTAGTTGTGACCTTTTAGATTGACTAAAACAATCATCGAGTGGTTTCTTTGAGCCATTTGTGATTTGCATTATTAGCTAGTGTTGTTGTGGGACCTCGACTCTGTTCTCTTTAACAATCCAGCAGCGTGAGAGGTGAGGTAGTAAATTGCAATTCCAATTTCCATGCCAATAAGTCTAGAACTTGCCCTAAATGTTGTCTAAACGAAATTCTAAGTGTAGCTCGACTTGAGAAATGATTGTAGGATATCCTTGATCCAATTTGAAACTTGAAAGCTTCCGTAGCATACCAATATGATATCCCTAGTCAACCCCTTTGAGCCTAAGACTTTTTCATTCAATAGCCATGTTACAAGCCTTTATGTGTTTTATAATGATCCTCTCTTGGCACCCGATCTTTCCTTAGCATTCTTGATACAATTGGCAAAAGCATAAGTTTGGGAGAGATATGAAGAAATTGAAAGTGATAAAAGGTACAAAGAAGGAAAAGAAATGAAGAAAAGGAAAGGCAAGGAAAAGGAAGAAAGGCCAAAAAGAAATATGTCAAAAAGAAAGTGAAAGATGAAGGGATTCAAAGAAAGCAATGATGAAAGGCATGAAGTGATTAGAAAAGGAGAAAAATTATGGTCATGATCGAGAAAGGGTGACATTGTGTCTGCCTAAGTTCCCCTAAGGAAGAAAAAAATGACTCAAAAAGTCAATAAAGTATGAGCCGAAATGAGAAAATGGAGTGCTTAAGGAAAGATGAAACCATCATATGCCGATAAGTCCTACCTTGACCCAAAATACTTAATTACATTCCCTCAAAAGCCCTATATGATTTCAAGTTGAGTGAGCTTACATTAGTGGTGATTTACATGAGGGGCAAACTTATGGTACTTAGAGCCGGACTTGTGGCATTCTTTTGAGAGAGATGAGCGCACTTCTTCACAATCCTTATTTTGAGTGTCACATTCTAAAGTGAGAATTGCTCATGGAGAGAACAGGAGAAGGATTTTGGGCTCCACAATCACCTACGTGTTAGAGCGAGCTTCCTTGATGAATTGAGTCAACTCTTGATGCTCTGGTGTCACAATAGAACTATGGTACTCAAAAGGTCATAACATGGTGTTGTTGATAACTCATTTGTGTTGAGGGTAATTTTTAGTCCCAATTGATGCTTGATTGATTCAACTTAGGCTAGCTGAAATATATTTTTTTCTTATGGAGGTGGAAATTACCTTATTTGCTTGAGGATAAGAAAAAGCTTAAGTTTGGGGGAATTGATAAGTAGGGATTTTAACCTATTATTTGTACTCTTTTACTTGTGTTTTATGCCAAAAATGCTTGAAGGAATTCCCGGAAACTAATAAAATATGCTTGCTTGCAGGAATTGTTCAAAATGAGCCAAAGGAGCCATAATCAACTCATAGAGGATAAAAAGTTTAACAAAAACCAAGGCTGGTAAAAGAGCTCTGAAGCGCGAACCGCACAAATATTATGCGGCCGCGAAAGCCACGACGTGGCCGCGATCAGAACTACGCAGTCCGCGATAGAGAGATTCAGAGAAGGTGATTGTTGGGCTAGCTGATGAGCGCAGACCGTACCAGAAATGTGCGGCCGTGAAAGTACCTGTGCGGCCACGATTGGAATTATGCAGACCGCGATGCCTAAGGTTCATAGAGTTCTCAACTTGAGAAAAAGAAAGAAGTGCGGTCCGTGTCGGAATTGTGTGGCCGCGGAAGTCCCTTGTGCATCCACGATTGAAATTATACGATCCGCGAAACTCAGCTCAACCCAGATCCAAAATTGAAGAACGCGGACCGCGATCAGAATTACGCGGCCGCGAAAGCAATAGCACGGCCGCGCTTAGAATTATGCGGCCGCACAATCTCCGCAAGGGTATTTTTGTTAGAAAATTTCAGCTTAGTATAAATAGAACTTTTTATCATTTTTAGGTTATGTTATGTTATTAGGAGCACCTGAGACGGCTAAACCTTCTGTTTTGGGAAATTTTGTACTAGATTCATCTTTTAACATTATATTTTCATTCCTTAATCATATATTATGGATTTTATATTCTTTTCATCTTCAATTTCTGGTATTTTCATGAGTAGCTAGACACATATCTAGGGTTGTGACCCAATCCTAGTGTGGGTATTTAATGGGTGTTGAATTTTAGGGCTTGAATGTGTATGGGTTAGTGATATTTAGCCTAGTTCTTGCGAGAAATATAGAATTAGTGGTTGCAAACACAGATTCATGCCTTTATGACTTAGTATCTACTTGAGAAAGATGAACTAAGTCTAGGAAAACTAGGCTAACAAGGAATTGGGGTGAACTCAAGAAATTGATATCCCCAATTAAAGGGTTAAACCTAGAGATAGTAATACCCGACTTGAGCTAATATCACTTGAATTGCATGAATACCCATTTGGACTTGAGAAAACCAAATTGGACAAAATCACACAAACTACCGAGAGGTATAAAGTGAGTACCTGGGTGTGATAGCTATATTACGATCCCAACTGATCAAGCTTGCTCTAGATTCTTGCTACCCGTTAGGTATCCACATCACTATCCTAGTCTCTTTAAACACTTGAAAAACAACAACAAACATATTGTCCTTAGTTTCAATTATTGCATTCAATAGAGTAAAGTTAGAAGTAGAAATCAAACTGAAATATTTGGAAGTGTAATTAGAAACAAAACCCACATCTAGCTTAGATATAAACCTAATTCCAAACAAATTAACTCCCTGTGGATTCGATCCCGACCTAGTTGGGTTAAAACTGCATCGACCACCCTCGCTACTCAATAGTAGTGTAGGCTTGGACCCGATCACATATCCTGGAAGCCATTGTGATCTGCCCAAAAATCCAGGAATCTAAAATACCAAATAACTTCTTGTTGATTGTTAGAACATTTCATGAGAAGAGGTCTATAATCAGAACCTGTTCTTACAAGACGTCTCACGCTATTATTCTGAAATTTTTGTAGCCATAGGTAATTAATCATGACTCTATCCAGTCTCTTCCAGATTCTCTTTGAAGGTCTTCTATTATTACACCATGTAAACTTCACCCTAACATAACCAGCATCTGTTAACTCACAATTGTTCATACAATTAGAGAAATCAATTCTTCTATTGATCCCGTAAGGCCTACCTCCCAGTTTCTCATATGTTTACAAATTGAACTGAAATCCCCTCCCACGCACCATGGGCCCTTAACCACAATACTCACTCTTTCTAAGCTATGCCAAAGTTCACTTCTTTCAGAAGAAGTACACTTAGCATAAACCGCATAAACAAAAATTCCGTTGTCATCCCTTCCATCTCTGATGTTCATCGTTATTTTGTTGCTCGTCATTCGTTATAACAGTTGTTTGATAGTTTATTGTCCAAAAATACCATATTTTGCCATTGTCATTTGAGATACATTGGTGGAATCCCAGGAAGTTCCTGTATCCCTCAATCTTTTCTTTCCGAACAAAAGGCTCCATAATGGCTACAAATTCTACTCTGTTGATAGCTATTAGATGCTTCAATCTATGTATGGCCTTTTAGATATAACTCCTCTGATATTCCAAAAGAACGCACTTATCATGAAAATAAGTTATCATAGTTTTGTTACCCCCTTCCTCTGTTTAGGGGCAGTTGTATCTTTGTTTTTGCTTCTTCTTCCTTTCTTCCTCTATTGGCTTCTTCCTCTACCCATTGGCGACCAATCCTCCTTATTTGAGCTTCCAGTCATTTTCTAATCCGGATCATCCGAATCTTCTTCTGCCTACTTTTCTGTTGTAGATGAATCTACCATATTGTCTAGTACTTCTTTTTCCTTTTCCTTGTCTTTTTCTTGTATCATGTTATATCCCCTATTGAGCTCCACCACTAGCTTAATTCCTTTTTGATTTCTGATTTCTGTGCCAAAACTGGATAAATCCAATACTGTTTTCTCCACCCTTTGTATGCTATCTTTATGTTTCTTTAGTTGTTCACCACCGTCTTATGTATTTTGTGGTCTCCTACTCTGTGGTGTATAACTTGTAGTATTATTTCTATTGTCATTCTCCCGTGGTGATTTAGCTCCCTATTGTTGTACCTCTTATACACCAACATTTGAGCTTGCTATATTTTCATTCAGATCAACAACATCATCATTAACACTTTGGATTGGCAATTGTAGAACTCTCCCCTTGATCTTATTCCTTTTTCTGGTTGATTTGAAAATAACTTTGTTTCGCTTCTTTGGTATTTTCTTGGGCTTCTTGCCTTTCTTTTTCCTTGTTCTATTTTTCAAAGATACATTGACTTCCTCCTTCTCACTGGCTTCATTTTTGTCTTAATTGTTTATCATCTTCCTTTTGTCTTGCGTGCCCTATTGTTGTTTACCACTGTCACTTGCTACTGCCTTTTTCAAGTCAATCTCAGTTATTTTTTCTTTCTCTTCTTATGTTCCCATTGTAGTTGTTTCATTGCCTTTAGTCTCAATTTTCTTATATATTCATTTGCTCTTCTATGCTCCAGTACTCTACAATTCATCATAGGGTGTCCCATCTTCTTGTAACATTTGCAATATTTTTGAACATTTTCATGCTCTTATTTCTGCTCAAATCCTTTCAGAGGAGAATCACCATCTACATCCCCTACCCAAATTCTAGTAAGCAAAGGCTTGAGTAAATCAACTTCTAATCTCACCTTAGTCATACTAGGTCTGGTTTTTCCTCTCGTAGCTATATTCACTTCCAGTGGCGTACCCGCTTCGCTTGTAATTTACTTCACATAATGCCATGTATGTAGATGGAATGGAAACTCGGAAGGTTAACCGACACCGGGACTAGTGGCAGGTCCTCCTCTCGTTTGAAATCAGGACTCCATTTCTGGAGCCACATTTGGTTTCCCTCAATATCAACAGATCCCCCATACCAAACCATGTTATAATCCTCATCATTTGTAAAGTCTAGGAAGACATTATAGTTATCAAAAACTCCCATTTTGACCGAGCCGTTAAGTGGAAATCGCTCAAGGAATCTTGACCTATTTTTTTCATTTTGGGGATGAATCTTCAAAAATCTTCCCACAATCGTTCTCCTACATTCCGCAGCCATGATTCCATAGTAGTTCCTGTTTTTGAAAATCACCATTGGCATGCCATTGTGTGTTTCTTCTCGCAACCACTATTTCTTGCTCTTGTCTAGTTGGGGTTGGTATGGAGTTTGCAGTGTTGGTTATGGTGTTAGCATATGAGATTTTCTTTGGAATTCCTAGTGGTGTCTAACTCGTACTAGCTTGGGAGTCCTTTTGATGGTCTACATGCGCCGGATTATTACCGTCCGCCGGCTCCATGTAGTGGAGCGTGGGTCAAAACTTAGCGATGTAGGTTCTGTTAGGGCTTTTTGCATTCGCGCGTGAGGCGCGTTCTTTTTAAGAATGTTATCAGTGTGTACACGCTATTTTTTCCTATTACAATTACATTTCATGGTATCGACTCATCTCATTGGACGAGAAGCATGGCCATGCCCATAAATCTCGTCGCTGACTGTAAGATCCTTCATTGATATCTCCATAAAAATGTTCTTTTCTTAATTGGAGTTTCCTGTGAGCAAAGTCTTACGTTATATCTATTCGTTGACGTGCCTTACTGGCAACAAACAAAGCCAATCTTCTTGATAACAGGAAGAAAGAAGAGGAGGAAGAATTTCCCGCTAGATATTATTGTACAATTTGGTATTGCGGAATCTAGGTAATTATTATGTACTTAACATTTACAGCTTGTTTGGATAGTTGTTAGTTGTTACTTATTAAATAATGTATTTTATTTTATTGTATCATTCTATAAATATAATATTTGAATATATTATATTATTTATTATTATTAAATAACATCTTGCTGTTTGATTTGACTGTATCATATTGTACTGCAACAGATAAATTTATTAAAATACCCTCAATTATTTAATTATTAAATTTATCAAGAATTATTCATAAAAATGATTTAAGAAACCCATTTCTACTAATTTATCACTAAAAAAGTCTTATAAATAGATTAAGCAATTAAGTTCATGCAATGATGCAAATTCTAACAAAATTAGTGGAACAAAATTAGCAATTTTACATTGGAGCTAGAAGCGACAGAAGTTTTAGAGAAAAAAAGGGACGAAGACAAAATAGGTTATAGGTGGGAGATTTGGAGTTAAAACAAAAAAAAGGTAAAGGGTAAAATAGAATTATGGAGTAATAAGTTAGGGTATGATTGAAAAAAAATAGGAAACAATCCTACCATACCGATCGGTTGTCTCAAAAAATGGGACTTTTCGTTATTACGGAATAATGGATCTAACAATACAATACAATACAATACAACTAATTTAATTCGAAATTAGCAATTTTAAAATTAATTTCTATCATTATTGTGGTATTATTATATCCAATATTGAGGGTGAATAAGAATAATGTGGTTACTTAATCCCAAGATAAACTATTTCAATGACAAAAATGCTATTTTCCTAGGATATTCCCTTGTAGTCCTTTATCTAGTATACACCAGACATATATTTTATATTATATCTAATATATTTCATTTTCAGTTCAATGAATTAAACATAATTAATAAAATATATTCATCAAATAATTTTGTTACTATTTAATTTTTATATATTATAATCCCGAGATCATTTGCTAAATTTATCAAGAAAAATATTTGGAGAGATTAGGCAACACTAGTAACAATAATATTGTAAAAATTGCACGTGGTACCCTATTTGGTCGCCTCCATTTAACCTATACCCACTTTTTTAAAAACTTTTAACTTGTACCCACTTTTTAAATAACTTTAGCTCCCCCTTCCCTTGCTGAGCTGAAGTTCACCAGTTAAGCTGAAGTTCGCCAGTTATAAAGACAAAACTTCAGCATACGGGGCTGAAGTTCCCCAATTACAAAGACACTGAAGTTTCCCAGTTACAAACTTCAGCTCTAGAGTTGAAGTTCCCAAGTTATAAAGACAACAACTTCAGCATACGGGGCTGAAGTTCCCCAGTTACAAAGACAAAACTTCAGCTCTAGAGCTGAAGTTTTGTCTTTGTAAACTGGGGAACTTCAGCCCCTTATGCTGTGAAGTTTTGTCTTTGTAAACTGGGGAACTTCAGCCCCTTATGCTGAAGTTGTTGCCTTTATAACTTGGAAACTTCAGCCCTGTATGCTGAAGTTGTTGTCTTTATAACTTGGGAACTTCAACCCTGTATGCTGAAGTTCCCCATTTACAAAAGACAAAACTTCAGCTCTAGAGCTGAATTCCCTAGTGTAACTGGGGGAACTTCAGCCTGTATGCTGAAGTTTTTGTCTTT
>ML409852.1:13506-40530 GCA_005239525.1 Nicotiana knightiana | reverse complement strand
TTTTGTCTTTGTAACTGGGGAACTTCAGCCCCGTATGCTGAAATTGTTGTCTTTATAACTTGGGAACTTCAGCTCTAGAGCTGAAGTTTGTAACTGGGAAACTTCAGTGTCTTTATAATTGGGGAACTTCAGCCCCGTATGCTGAAGTTTTGTCTTTATAACTGGCGAACTTCAGCTTAACTGGTGAACTTCAGCTCAGGGAGGGAAGGGGGAGCTGAAGTTATTTAAAAAGTGGGTACAAGTTAAAAGTTTTTAAAAAAACGAATATAAGTTAAATGGAGGCGACCAAATAAGGTACCACGCGTAATTTTTACAATAATATTCTATCTATTGTTGCATATGGGCCGTTGAGATCGTACGTTTGTGAAATTCCATAAATTGATTTTTCGAAAACATTTTCATCGTCTTTGGTACGGAGTGATATCTAAGTAATGATTTACTTTAATTAAATAAGTAATGACTTAATTTTATCTAAATTAATAAGATAGAGATTCTTATGCATTAACTTTTCTAATTTGTAGTACTAACATGTACTTGAGCTATTTTTCAAGAGTGACAATGGGACACTACGTGTAGCTCAAAAATTATGTTTTTACATCACCTGTGCTTATCTCTTGTGAAAAAGAAGAAAAAAAACCAATTGTACCTCTCTGTAACACCAATCAGCTTGTTCTAAAAGTTAGTCGTCGTGTTTACAATGTTGATTTTTTTCACTATACGTGTTGGGTACAACTTACAAGAAGTACTGACCACAGCATCCTATACGTGGCGTTTACAACCAAACGTGTCATACTCACATAACGACACCAATTCCTCATCTCTTGCAACTTCCCACTATAAACATCAAACCCATTGCCGAATCAAAGTAGTAACCCTCTTCAACTTGTGCAAAAGAATTTACACAAAAGCTACTTATTTTTCTTCAACAATGGCAGCCATGTCAATCACTAAAAACGCCATTTTAAACCTTTCTAAGGCTTTTCCTCGAACTCCTTCACTCTTCCTTCGCCGCAATGTCTCCTTCCACAACCTCTCCAAGACTCTTCCTCAAAACCGCTCTCTTTTCATTCGCCACAAAGTATCCCGAGTCTGCTTTTCCTCTTCCCCGAATTACTCCGAGGTATTGTATATATTTGACTATTGCTTTCTCTTTTCAGATGTCATTTATGTACAGTAATGGAGAGTGTAAAGGAATAAATTCAAATAACAAATTCGCATTTTCTAGTAGTTTAAAACGTAAAATAAAACTAGATGGGTTCACTTGATCATATATCACTGAATTATATTTGTTATATAATCAATTACCAGTATATTTTAATTTGGTCTAGCAGGTTGTCTTAATATTTTTGATAGACTACGTATTAACTTTACCTATTTTGTCTTGTTATTTTTAGTTACATTATTAAGCGAGCCAAGAGTACTTAAGAGAAAAACTTCCGTCTTTTAGTTTTTTGCTAACTTGTTGCTACAAAATTCAAATCTTTAGATAATTATGTTAGGACTCAACTATTTTCATCTTATGTTGAAGGGATACCATGCATCGGAAGACTTCAAAAGAAAACAAGACTTTGACAGAGGTGTTAAAGAAGAGAAATCGCCTATGAGGGAGATGGCTGACAACTCGAAGGACGATATGAAAGCGTCCATGGACGAAACTAAACGGACAGCGAAAGACATGAAGGACAAAGCAAAAGAAGGTGGAGAGAGCATGAAAGACAAGGCAAGTGACATGGCCGGAAAGGCAGCAGATAAGGCAAAACAAGGGAAAGACAAAGCAGCAGAAATGGCACACGACACTAAAGAGAGCGCAAAAGAGAAAGCACATGACATGAAGGAAAAGACCAAAGACACTGCAGAGTCCATGGCTGACAAGACGAAAGAATACGCCCATGATGCTAAAGAGACGACAAAGGACAGAGCAGGAACTATGGCGGAGAAGACGAAAGAAGGGGCAAGCAAAGTAGCGGAGACAGCGCAGTCAATAGCGGACAAAGCTAAGCAGGCAATGTCAGATGCTATGGGAGCTGCAAAGGAAACGACTCAGAAAATCAAAGAAACTGTGGTTGGTTCATCGGACGAAGACAAGAAGTCTGTTGATGATTATATTGAAGATCATACGGGTAAGCCGAAGGAAGATACGAGTGAGAAAACCATGGATGAAGATGTGGTGGAGCTGAGAAGGCGTGCAGGGGGAAGTGGTGACAAGAAACATTGAGGCATGCAGGAGATGGAAGTTATTTTGAATAATAATCTAGTGAAAGGTGATCTCTAATATGTTCCAACTTATTTCCTTATGCATAGTGTATACACGGAACTTTTTTTTTTTGGAGCTTCGAGGGTACTTGCACTCGGTGAATTTCTTGTTCTCATCGCCTACGAGCAGTTTGATGAAATTTAAAGTCTATTTAGTATATCACCTATTCAGACGGTTGACTATAGAACCTCCTTTTCGTGGTACACGTTCAACTTAGTCTAATTACTACACTACACATTTGGCATTACCGCACTATCAAGGGTGTAGTGGATAGTATAATTTCCACACTCCTGGAGTTTTTGATTCAATTATTTGTTAGGGAATGTTTTTCCCTTTATACTGGTTGTGCGGCAAATCGGATTAATTAGTCGGGTGTGACTAAACCAGCAAAAAGGACGCAATTAACTTAGTCGATCTTGCACAAAACACCGAGTAAATAAGGCTAAGGTAGTGAGCATCCACTTGGTCTGTATGCCTTTCAATTCATCCTTTTCATACTCCTATTAATGGCGGGGTGAAAGAGAAGTACCCAAGCAGTTTTTTAAAGGCGTTTATGGGTCGGGCTTCGCCCCGAGGCGAGGCGCACCAAAAACGTCCCCGGGTGATCAGTGTGGTGTGGGGCGAGCGAAAATCTCAAGAGGCGTACGTCTAGGCACTCAGCGTATTTTCCGTTGTGAGGGGTAAGCTCCAAAAGATTTTTTTCATTTTCTTAGGTGTAAGATCTAAATTTTTTTTTTAAATTAAAATAAAATTTATTAAATAAGTCGTTCGTATAATATCTAAATTATTAAAATTTAGTTTGGTAATTATTCAAAAATTGTAAAAAGGAACTGAAATGTATTACATTTAAAAGTTAAGATTTTTTTTATTGATTGAAGTCCCAATTTATAGTTTTTTTTAATTTTTTATCTTGTCCGTCTGTTAATATCTTTCCAAAAGTAATGAATATTTTTTTTTTATAAATACAGAAACTTCATTTTTGACTAATTTTTTGTGGGAAAGCATATATATATATATATATATATATATATAATTTTTTAATTTATTTTTTTATATTTTATCTGTTTATAAAGATTTAATGTGATATCTTATTTTATAAAATATTAAAAATTAATACCTATGATGTTTAAGCCTCGTCGAGGCATATATGAAACGCCTCGTCTTACGTCACGCTTAGGAGTGACAAATGAGCGGGTCGGATATGGTTCGATCGAAACGAATAATGGAAAAAATGGGTAAATTATCTGACCCGATTCATATTTAACACGAGTAATAAACAGGTTAACCGGCGGATAAAATGAGTAATCATATTATCCATTCATGACTTCATATTAGCCTCAAGCTCTAATATGAATTTGTTGCCCTTTGCAACAGAAGAACATTACTAAAATAATTTTTTAATAATTATATTATTCATATTTTACCCATTAGTTATCTATTTGGTTACTCATTTTTTAAATGAATAATATGGGTAATTATCTATATTCGATCCGATTTAAAAAAGTCAGTTATCCAAAATATTTTTAATGAATTAAATTGGATGGATAACTATTATTTTTAACCATCTTACCAGTCTAGTCATGCCTTTTAAAACACCACCCCCAAGTGATTAGGGAAAAGGGGCATGATTTATTTCCGTAGTTATTGTGCCTCGTTTGGTCGGGCAAAACAAGGTCGCGAATTGATTTGCCAACAACCTATCTCCTTCCCACGCTTCAACAAGTCTAATTTCAGTCGTAAAGGAAAAATTGCCACAAAACTAGACAATTGCGGACAGAAAATGGAGTATAGATTTTGTCCACAGCTTCCTCAGTATCAAGGCTTCTTTGACTTTTAACAGAATACTTTTGATACAGCAAAATTGAGATTTTGGGAGTTCCTTTTCAATGTTACTTTTATTACATCTAACTTGACAGAATATTAATCTTATAAAATTATGATCCAATATATCAAGTTAACTTAATAAATATTATTGTATATTATTATTTAATATAGTGTGCAGAAATATAACACAATCTATACAAAATTAAAGGATACACATCATATAGTATCAAATAAATTATTTGATCTTTTTTATTTCTATTACTGAATTAGCAAGTACTTAGTACTATTGAATTTATTGATAATTTTCTTCAGTGTTATTTATTTATCTTTTATTTTTTAATTATTTAAAAAATAAATATCATAAAATTATGTTTATCCCCCGCTCTTCGTACATTCCTTTTTACTGTAATACTTCTTTGATTAGTTTTCTAATTTTGTAGTTTACTAAATTATATATATATATATATATATATATATTTGTATTTTTCATTTGAATTAAAAGTTTTTTTTTAATTTTATTTTTTATTTTAAAATAATTTTAAAACTCCAACTTGAAACTACTCCCAAATTTGAATGGATAATATATATATATATACTACTCCCCAATTTGAATGGGTAGTTTATCTTTTCCTTTTTTTATTATATATATTTTCATTGTTTAATTTTAGCTTTTTTTACTTTTTCTTTTTTCTTTTTCTTTTTTATTTTAAACTATTTACAAAACTCCAACTTAAAACTACTTCTCAATTTGAATGAGTACTTTTTTTTTATTATAGATAATTATAAGATATATGTATTTAAAATTTAAATAGAGCAACCAATGAATTAAAAATTTTAAATTCAAAGATTTTTTTTAAAAAGGGAGTAACCAAAACATTCCCCAACTTGAATAGGTAATTTTTTTTAATTTTTTTTTTGTTTTTTAACTGTAGCTAATTTAATTTTTTCTTAATTTTTGTTTTTTAATTTTAAAACTCCAACTTGAAACTACTCCCCAATTTGAATGCCACTTGTAAAATATTTTATCTTAACAATGCCACTTGAAAAATATTTTGTCTTAACAATGCCACTTGACGTCTTGTATTTTTCATTTGAATTAATTTTTTATTTATTTATTTATTTTAAAATAATTTTAAAACTCCAACTTGAAACTACTCCTCAATTTGAATGGGTATTTCTTATATTTATATATTTCTGTTTTTTATTATGGCTAATTTTAATTTTTTATTTTAATATATTTTTAAAACTCCGACTTAAAACTACTTCCCAATTTGAATGGATAATGAAATATTTCTATAGCTAATTATACGATATCTATATTTATTAATTAAAATAGAGTTTAAAATTTAAAATTCTAAATTCAAAAGATTTTTTTAGTTAGAAAGGTAATTTATTTTGTCTTAAAACTTCAAGTTGAAATAACTCCCCTGTAAAGGGAAGCAAAGCCCGTTTTTTGCTCCCTCTATTGATAGAAAAAGGGCACTCATGCCGTCGTTTCAGTGACTCATAGGGCTTCCCTCAGCTCATTCTTTTTGGTTCTTGAGAATGGTCGCCACTTCTCCCTGGACCTAAAAATGATTATCCCCGCCATTCTTGTAACTGTCACCTGTAATCCGCGCACGTGTGTCCGCACTCCTTGAGCGGACGAGAAAGAAAGAATTTCTCGAAGCAACTCCCGGGTTTCAGACCCAGGAGTCAACTTTCCTGTATGAGCATTCAGTACATGTATCAGTAGGTGGAAGAGTGAAAGGGTAATTTGATTAGGCAATTTTTTTTATTTCATTTTTTATTTAAAATAATTTTAAAAATCCAACTTAGTTGGAGCTTTGTCCAACAAAGTTTATACTTGGCGTCTTATGGTTATACCACTTGGCGTCATATAATTATTTACTTCTCTTTTCGTGTGTATATATATATATATATATATATATATATATATAGAGAGAGAGAGAGAGAGAGAGAGAGAGAGAGAGAGAGAGAGAGAGAGAGAGAGAGAGAGAGAGAGAGAGAGAGAGAGAGAGAGAGAGAGAGAGAGAGAGAGAGAGAGAGAGAGAGAGAGAGAGAGAGAGAGAGAGAGAGAGAGAGAGAGAGAGAGAGAGAGAGAGAGAGAGAGAGAGAGAGAGAGAGAGAGAGAGAGAGAGAGAGAGAGAGAGAGAGAGAGAGAGAGAGAGAGAGAGAGAGAGAGAGAGAGAGAGAGAGAGAGAGAGAGAGAGAGAGAGAGAGAGAGAGAGAGAGAGAGAGAGAGAGAGAGAGAGAGAGACTCTCCAATTAGAAAGAAAATACTACTATATTAGAAAGAAAATACTCTCCAATTTAAATTGCCAATTGTTATTTCTTTATTTCCATTTTTTTAATTTTAAATTAATTTTAAAACTCCAATTTAAAACTATTACCCAACTTCCATAGGTAATTTTTTTTATTATATTACCCAACTTTCATAGGTAATTCTTTTTATTATTAATATTTTTGTTTTTTATTGTAGCTAATTTAATTTTTTTGTTATTTAATTTTAAAATAACTTTAAGTGTTCTTGAGAATTTCATTGATTTTGATGCTAAATCCGTAGTTTTAGTTGTTATTTTGGGGATGTGATCGCACGAGCAAGTCCTTATGATGTTTTTAGACTTGCGTGCATGTTTGGTTTGGAGCCCAAAGGCGCGGAAATTTCTGTTGTATTGTTGTTGCTGGTGCACATGTATTTTGTGCTTCGCGATCGCGAAGCAACACCCGCAATCGCGAAGTGTAAACTGGGTTGGGAGGTAATTTCTTCTTCGCGAACGCGAAGAACTGGTCGCGAACACGAAGACTGGTCGCGAACGCGAAGCATTGGGGAGTGGTACCTTCGCGAACGCGATCAGTCTCCCGTGCACGCAATAGGTTAAGGGACCTGTGGGAGGGGGTCATGTTCTTCTACGAGAATGCGTCCATTGGGTCGCGAACGCAAAGTCTTGGGGGGAGGTGCCTCACGCGAACACGTAGAAAGGCTCGCGAACGCGAAGGCCTTAGGCCGCTGTGTATCGCAATCGCTACAGGCCTCTCACGAACGCGATGAAGGCCTCTCCAACGTATTAAAACATAACTAGCACGGAATTTTTCAAAAATTTCACAACTCCTCTATTAGAACTCAACCTAGGGCGATTCTTGAAGAGGGATTTCAATACCTAATCATATGTTTGCACTTTTTAACTTGTTTTCTTCGATTTTCATCATCATTTAATGAATTCCTAGTCTCTAATCTTGTTCTTTAGGGGTAGAAATTAGGGATTTTAGGAGAATTGGGGATTTTGTAAATTTGAGAATTTAGACCTCGATTTGGGGTCGGATTCCAGAACTAATTACATATTTTGGATCGGGGGTGAATGGGTCAACAAATTTTGGTTCGAACTTCGAGTTTTGACCAAGCGGGTCCGAGGTCAGTTTTTGAGTGTTTGAGGAAATTTCAAAAAATCGGTAATTATTCATTAAAGTTGATTCCTTTAGCGATAATTGATGGTATTAAGCTATTTGTGACTAGATACGAGTGGGTTGGAGGTGAATTTTAAAGGAAAAGCGATACTTGAGCACTGAGTGGCCTACGAATCGAGGTAAGTGTCGTGTCTAACTTTAGCTCGAGGGAATAGGTATTATGTGTTTATTTGCTACGTGTTTAGTTGTTGAATATGATGTCTATGTGAGGTGACAAACATCTATGCGTTGTTGTTGGGTCATAACATGCGAGTGAAATTCTATCCTTTGTGAATCTTATAGTCTTAATCCTATTATCCATACTTATTATTGTCATTGAAATGTTGAGAGACTTATATCCTGTTCTGCCGAAGTTGATAAATTTGTGAATATTGATTCAAGGTTGAGATGTTAAATTGTGAAATAAATCATTGATGAAATATTGATTTCTTTGTGAAACTTCTCTCTATCCGTTGTTATTGATTATGTGAATTGTGAGGATGAGTGTAAAGCACGAAGGGTGATGTCGTGCCATGATATGTGAGTGTTAATGCACGATGGGTGATGTCGTGCCATGATATGAGAGTGATAAAGCACGAAGGGTGATCCCGTGTATATTATGAGGGGTTTAATGCACAAAGGGTGATGCCGTGCCGTTCCATTTATTTATTTGGTGAGGTTGAGAGTAAAAGCACGAAGGGTGATGCCGTGTAGTTTTCCTTGCTGATCTAAATGCCTAATTCGTTTAAGGATTATTGTTTAGATTTCGTATTTTCATTATTCTCATTCCTTATAATGTAATTTCTCCATCGCATGTCCCATTCCCATTATTTATGCTTTATTGCTTTATTATTGTTGTTTCCTTTAGCATGATTATATTGTTCAAGTTATATGTGTGTGTCTTGTCCTAGCCTCGTTACTACTTCGCCGAGGAGACTCGACACGTACCACTACATGGGGTCAGTTTTACTGATGTTGCACTCTACACTTTCTGTGCAGATCCAAGTATCGGTCAGAGCTGATTTTGAGATAGTACCTGACTTCTGCGTAGGAGACCTGAGGTAGATATGCCGACGTCCGTAGATTCCTGAAGTCCCTTCCTTTATATTAATTTACTGTTTTATTTAGTTCACAAACGGCTATACATTTTCCTTTCAGCCAAATACTTGTAGTAAATTCTTAGCAGTCCGTGAGTTGTGACTCCAGATCATAGGTAGTTAGACATCAGTATTATTGCGCAGTATTATTTCCCAAAATTTTCTTCTTATTTTGGTATCATGTGTTGAATGGTAGTGGATCATCGTATAGTTTAAATGTTTTAAATGTTGTAGATCTATAATGTTGACTTGCCTAGCAAGTGCAGTGTTAGGCGCCATCACGGTTCTGACGGTGGAAATTCGGGTAGTGACATTTATATGTTCATTTTTTAAATACAGCTAGATATAAGATATCTATATTTATTAATTCAAATAGAGACCAATTAATTCAAATAGAGTAACCAATTAATTCAAAATTTAAAATGGTTTTTTAGTTAAAAAGGTAGTTTATTTTGTCTTAATAATGCCACTTAACTTTTTATGGTTATGTCACTTGTCTTAATAATATGCTTTTGCTTCTCTTTTTATTATATATAGATTTACAACAGTTGGCGAAAAACTTAACATATATTGCGTAGGTCACAAGAGTTGGCGGAAAGCTTAACTTTTTTTTTTTGGTAATTAACTTTCATTTGTATTAATCACCAAAGATGAAACTGTACAACTCCATAGTCAAGCCAGCTTAGCTGACTATCTCAAAATGTAGCAAAACAAACAAATACCTAAGTACACATATCACTAATGTATCTACTTGGTGCCTATAAGAAATTGCTGTATATAACTCTTAGCTCGAACAACTACTCTAATATTGAAAATATAAGCTATCTCCCTTGCCAAAACATCAGTGCCTCAATATCTTTGCTTAAATGTACGTGTGTTTCTTTCAATCCATATTGCGTATGAGGTTTCAGCATAGATCATTCTGAATATGCTAGCCTTGTTGGACTTCCCTTTTCCTTGCTTGATGCTCCACTGAATATGTTGATCCCAGTAGGAGGATATCAGTTGGCCACTCTTAATCCATTTCATAACTTTCTTCCACAATTCTATTGCATATGGACACTGCACAAAAAGGTGCTCCCTTGTTTCAACCTGTCCTAGACATAACACAGTAAGGGGTGACATATAAGCCCCAGTTGGCTAGCATATTATTAGTAGGTAGTCTTCCATGCAGTAGCAGCCACATAGTGAAAGCCTTTGGTCTTGCAGAATTATGAAAGACTAAAAATTTCCAGCTCACTCTTGGCAATTCTCCTAACAGTTGTAGGTATATTTGTCTAATATTACTCGTATTGTGATCACTGGAGTTCTGTGCATGCAACATGGTAACTCTTGAACCAATTATTATTCTCACCATCCAACTTGCTTGCTGTGGGATAGCCATATGTTGTAGCTGCTGCTATTTGATGTAGTAGGCATTGATCCACCTTATCCATAACCTGTCCTGTTTGTGAGCTAAATCTCAGCATGTTTTAGCAATGGCTGCTTTGTTCCACAGAGGGAGATTTATAAGGTTAAGTCCACCAATTGACTTAGGAGTACACATCTTATCCCATTCTAGTAATGCCTTCCTGGTTATTGTGTTAGTTCCAGACCAAATGTATCTTTTGCAGTATGCCTCAATCATTTTCAGTACCTTAGCAGGCAAGATGAACAATTGAGCCCAGTAGGCTTGAATACCAAATATAACATATTGCACCAGCTGCACATGACTAGTATATGATAGCTTTTTAGCGGTTCGTGAGGAGATCTTAGCTGTGATCTTTTCACTCAAAGGTTGCCATTATATGAGGGCTATTTTCTTTGTAGATAGAGGAATTCCTAGGTACTTGAAAGGCAAGGACCTTGTTCAACGTGATCCAAAATATGCTTCTTCACATCCTGTTCCACCCCACCAAAATACACTGAATTTTTTCCCAAATTAGCCTGCAAACCTGATGCTTTAGAGAACTGAGAGAAGCATTTGTATAATATGACCACTGAGGACAAATTACCCTTAGCAAACAACAATAGATCATTAGCAAAAGTCATATGAGTTATGTCCAATTTCCTACACCTGGGGTGGTGCTGGAATGTAGGCTCCTTCTTAAGCTCAAAGAGGGATCTACTCAAGTACTCCACCACTATTGCAAATAGAAAAGGAGAAATAAGATCTCCTTGTCGAAGATCCGTAGCAACATTGAAAGATTCAGTAGTTTCTCCATTAACAAGGACAATATAGTTTACTGCCTTGATGCATTCCATTGTCCATTTGATAAATCTGTCAGGAAAACTAATCTCCTCCATCACCTGTTGTAAGAAGATCCACTCCACTGAATCATATGCTTTTTGAAGGTCAATCTTTATCATACACCTAGGGGATATTTGAGCTCTAGTATAGGGTTTAACCAGTTCATGAGCTAGGATGACATTGTCATCAATCTTTCTACCAGGAATGAAACCTTCTTGAGCTTCACAAATTATGAATGGCATGTCTTTTTGCAATCTAGAAGCCAAGATCTTAGAGATCATCTTGTATAGGATTGAACAACAATCTATTAGCCTATATTCTTTGACTGTGGCAGGTTTAGTCACTTTAGGAACTAATGTAACAGTGGTATAGTTTATTGCCTTATAGATCTTTCCAGTTGAGCTCCTTTATAGCCTCTGTGATCTGAGTGTTGATAATTCCCTATGCTTTTTTGAAGAAGACATCATTATAACCATCAATACCTAAAGCTTTATCATCAATAATTTCTTTAAGACTCTCAACAATCTCTTGGTTAGTTACCTCTGCACATAAATCCACTCTTTGCTGATGAGACAATGTAGGACCATTCTTCATGTATGATCTATTTTTAGCAGGCAAAGAATTGGCAGCTGATCCCATTAGACTTTTATAGAAATCCATGATCTCTCTTTTGATGGCTTCAGGGCCAGTCAACTTGTCTCCTAGTAATTTGGTTTCTATAATCTGTTTCCTTTGAGTTCTATCCTTCATTACTGCTGTGAAGTATTTAGAGTTGGAATCTCCAAGCTGAATCCATCTTGCTCTAGATTTCTGTTGTAGGACACTCTCTTCAATTAAGGACCACTTCTCAAAATTAAGCAGTGTTTCCTTCTCCATATCTAACAAAGCATCATTACAATTCAATGAAATATGTTCTTGAATGACCCTCAGCTCTATTCTAGCCTTCTCAATTCTCTGAGTGATGCCCCCAAATTCCTTAGAGTTCAAAGCCTTCAAAGAAGGTTTAAGGTCTTTCAATTTTGTCCATATTTATTTCAAAGTTCCCTGAGTATTATAAGGATTCCATATGCTTGCCACTATTTGAGAAAAATCTTCATGTGTTTCCCATAGGTTGAAAAATCTGAAAGGTACTCTACCAATCCATGTTGAAGATGACAATGTTAATAACATAGGAGCATGGTATGAAATTTGAGGCAATCCATAGTTTGTTTCCACATGGCGCCCCAGGACATCATCCATTCATAATTGCTAAACACTCTGTCCAGTGTACTGCTGACCCTATCCACTCCAGGTTCTTTATTAGACCATGTGTAATAGTCACCATTCCAAGGTAGTTCTGTCAATGTTGTTTGTTGAAGACAAGCAGCAAATTCTTGAATTTCTGAGTAGCTTAATGGGTTACAAGATAGCCTATCATTAGGGTATAGTACTGCATTGAAATCTCCTGCTATTAGCCATGGCACTGCTATACTCATTGATAGTAGTTATAGGTTATCACATAGATCTCTTCTTTGTTCTATCCCATTGTAACCATACACTACAGTGAGTAAACAATCTATATCTCCTTTTCTACTTTTCACCTAACAATGTAAATTTGAGCATCATCTTTAATACCAGTAATCATGAGGTGACTAGTATCCCATAGTAACCAAATCCTTCCATTCCTAGCATCCTTATAATTTGTCAGTACATTTCACTCAAGAACAATTTCTTTCAAAATCCTTTGAGCATTCCTTTCCTTCACATTAGTTTCTACAAGACCTACTAACTTTATTTTATTGCTTCTAATATACTCCCTAACGTCCTTCTATTATACCTTTTATTTACACCCTTTATATTCCAGAACAACCAATTCATCATTGTTGATTGCTAATTCTACCTCTATCACCAGGTTGAATGTGTACCTCATGTTTACTTATTGATACTGCCTCAAATCTATTTCTCACTGGGATGGGAGATAAAGGAGGTTAAGCTCAGGGCTTTGCACTGCTTTGCCTTTATCATCCTGCTTCTCAGCTACAGGTACCAAGTTTTGATGAGTATTAATCTCCTTAGGCTCAGGTGTCTTTATTGTTCTTCTGTGATCTTCAGCTTCCATGTTGTTGACAAATTGTTGTTGAGTCTCAGTTGAGGTTATATTCTGTGGCTCAGATGCATCAGTTATAGGATCTTTAGTTCTCCATTCCTATATGATCACCTTGTTACTCCTTTCTTTCTTAGGGTGGATTGGCTGCTGCATCATAGGTCTTGTTTTATTGGAACATTTGTGTCCCACAACCAAGCATTTGTCACAATAGGCAGGTTTCCAGTCATAGGTAACAATTTGCAAGAACTTCTTTCCAGTTGGGTCCATAACCACAATTTCAAGTGGCAACTTTGTTGTAACATTAATCTCAATAAGCATTCGAGCAAATGATACCCGAGTCTGCTTAGTAGTGCACTTATCAGCAAATATAGGAGTCCCAATTACACTAGCAATTCTGCTGAGTGAGCCAACTCCCCAACAAGACATAGGAAACTTAGGAAATTTGACCCACAGTGGTATAACAGTAGAAAACTTTTAGTGAAATCAAAGTCAGGAGTCCATGGTTTTAGGATGATAGGCTTATTGGCTATTGAGTAAGGACCAACATATAGTATCTCACGAGCATCTTCAATAATTTGAAATCTAATAATGTAATAGCCTTCATCATGGTAAAACAGATCATGCTTAGAAACATGCGACCATTGTAAATTTATGTACCTCTTCATCGCATTATACCCTGGTACATCCCTAAAATATATGCAATCAGTGCACACCTCCATTTGTTCTCTTCCTCTTCTACCTCTGATTTGTCTAATTGGACCATAGGATTACCATCAATAATTTGTTGTGGAATATAGGATAGAGACATACCATTTGTAACGACCCGACCAGTCGTTTTGTGTATCAGGACCCCGTTCCCCTAAATGAGACTTCCCGTAGTGGCTTATTATGATTTATGACTCGCGGGGACGGGTGGTAAGGGATTCGGAAGTGTTTAGAGTGATATAGGAACACTTGGTTCCTTAAGGTTGGCCCTTAAGGCCAAGTTTGACTTTGGCCAACATTTTTATTAAACAACCTCAGAATCAAGTTTCGACGGTTCCAGTAGCTTCATATGATGATTTCGGACTTGGGCGTGTGTTCGGAATGGGTTTCGGATGACCCGGGAGAGTTTTGGCGCCCAATATCGAATAAGAGTTTCCTTAAGTTCATATTGTGGTTTGGAACGTATTTTTGTGTTATCGAGGTCCAAACGGAATTCCGAGATAGGGAATAGTTCCTTTATGTCATTCATGACTTGCTCGCAAAATTTAGGGTCATTCCGAGTAGTATAGGTTGGTTCGGCGCATTGTTAGCGAATTCTAGAAACTTAAAGTTCCTAAGTTTGATTCTAGGGGTTTTGAGGTGTGATTTTGAATTATAGCGTTGTTTTGGTTGTTCCGAAGGCTCGAGCGAGTCCGTATTATAATTTGGGACTTGTTGGTATATTTGGGCGGGGGCTCGGCTGGGCCCAGGTGCCTCTCGGGCACCAAACGAGGCCAAAAACCAGCTGAAGCAATTGTTGGTGCACCTGTTCTGGTGTGACCGCAGGTGCGGTTGCCCAGTCGCAGGTGCGGGATCTCTCCTGCAGTCCCAGCCTCACAGGTGCGACCCCTAGATGGGCTTCCCTTCTCTCGCAGGTGCGGGCCCTTCCCCGCAGGTGCGGAGCCGCTGGTGCGGACTCCGTTCCGCAGGTACGAGCCCAGGTCCCTTGTCCCATTTCCGCAGGTACGAGCATTTACTCGCAGGTGCGGTCCTAGAGTCGCAGGTGTGAAACCACTGCTGGGCAGTGTGTTTTAAAATGGGACTTAAGCCATTTTTGGGCATTCTTCTTCTTCCTTGGGGTGATTTTTGAGCATGCAAGAGAGACAAACGACCCAGCCATTTTGAGGTGAGTAATTCCTACCATAAACTTAGTCTAATACTTGGATTCTTAGGTAGATTAACTCATTAATTAGTGGAAATTCAAGGGTTAGAGCCAAAACCTAGGTTTTATAAAAGTTTAGAGAATTACCAAGGAATTTTCCATGAAATCACACAAAAACGATATATTAATGATCCTTAGGCTATGGGTAATTGATTCTTTCGAAAATTTCTGAAATTCGAGCATGTGGGCCAGGGGTGTATTTTAGGATTTCTCAAAGTAAGGTGAAATAACTAAATAAATATGAGAATTCCATACTTTTGAGCATAAATTGATATATTTATATAACATTTGATTAGTTTCGAGTCCTTGGGAGACGAGTTCGGAGTTTCGGGCGCATTTTTGAACCGGGGAGTAGGTTCGATGCGATGTGAGTCTCCTTTCTAACCTTGTAAGAGAGAATTATCCCCATAGGTGATTATAAATGGTTGTTTGTCCTTATTTGCGGGGGCTACACATGCACGAAGTGACTAGAGCCCGTGTGTAGCTACTATTATGCCTTTTCGGGTAGTTTAGGACTCATAACCATGCTTTATGTGTGATATCTGTGATCTTGCATATGGTCTAAGTAGTATAATATCCTCGAATCTCACATGTGAAGGCCTAAGAAGTTATGATTTGAAGTTGACATTATTAAAGTCTTATCCTGTTAGTATGTTCCCTGTTAAACTCTCCAGAATTTCCTGTTAATCATGTATTTATACGGAAACCTGAGTCGCATGAATGATTCGCGAGCGGGGTAGTCCTAGTATTATATTAACCCGAGTCGCATGAATGATTCACGAGCGGGGTAGTCCTAGTATTATATTAACCGCATCGCATGTTCGATTCACGAGCGAGGCAGATAGATGCATCTATGGTTCGGGCCGTTCGACCCTCGGCAGTGCACATTTACTTTTCACGTCGTACCGGCCGCTCCTTCACGGCTTGTTATATGTTGATAATTGATGGGAAACCCTGTGATTTATCTGTTGATTTCATGAAAAAGATGGGAACTTAGTAGCTTTTATGCTAGGGAAAGGTGTTAAGTAAAAGTATTACATAATGCTAATTGTTGCTCCTGTCCTTATTATTACTATTCATTACTGCTATTTCTGTTTACCCTGTATTTAAATTGTATTGTTTTGACCCTAGTAAGTATCAAGTCGACCTCTCGTCACTACTTCTTCGATGTTAGGCAGGATACTCACTGGGTACATATTTGTTTATGTACTCATGCTACACTTTTGTACTTGATTGTACAGGTTCTGAGGCTGGTGTATCTGGTTATCAGACCGGAGCTCGATTCTGAGTATAGATTGGACCTGACTTCACGGTTGAGTTGCTTCTCCTGACGATCCTTGGCAGCACCATGGGGTTTGTTTTGTTATTCCCGTCTATTTCTTCCAGACAGTGGGACGGTTATATTACATCTTTTGTATATTCTATTAGTATGCCCGTATGACTTGTGACACTAGTTCCTGGCACACACGTGGTAGATATTATGGTTTACGGGTCTGGATATATATTGGATCACGTCTCTTTATGACTGTTTTGGTTAAAATTGGCTAATTATCTTTTTAAATTAATATTTTGAACTTTAAACTTGGCACCTTTTGGAATGTTTAATCAAATATGTGAAAATCCTTAGTTAATTGGGTGTTGGCTTGCCTGACCCCGATATTAGGTGCCATCACGACCTGAGTTAGGATTTTGGGTCGTGACAACATGGTATCAGAGCTCTAGGTTCACGTAGGTCTCACAAGTCACGGGCAAACCTAGTAGAGTCTTGCAGATCGGTATGGAGACGTCTGTACTTATCTTCGGGAGGCTATAGGGTGTTAGGAAACCTCTCCTTATTTTTATTCTATCATGCAATCGATGGTTTAACAAATCTCATTCTTCTATTCTCTTATATATGGTGAGGACGCGTGCCTCCGATGTTCCAGACCCGGGAGGGGCCACTAACCCCGTTGTCCGAGGCTGTGTCAGAGGCCGGGGGAGGGCACCGGCCCGAGGTAGGGGACAAGGGCATCCCAGAGCTATTCCAGTTGCACCACTGCCAGAGGATCCTATCATAGAGGATCAGGACAAGGTGCCCCCAACAGATCCTGCTCCAGTGGACTTCATGACGGCGCCAGGCTTCTAGAAGGTCATGGGCCGTATGATGCAGTTTATGGACACTATGTCCCAGGCTGGCTTATTCCCAGCGGATCCTGCCACATCTCAAGCGGGAGGGGGAGCCCAGACCCCTACCGCCCAGGCCGCAGGTCAGGAAGCAACAGTACATCATACCCCGGGTACACTGCCCGTGGGTGGGGTCTAGCCTGTGGTAGCAGCACCTAAGCCTAGACTAGCTGCGGACGGTGATCTGCAGAAGTTATTGGATAGATGGACTCGATTTCACCCTCAAGTCTTCGGGGGTGAGCGAGGCGAGGATGCCCAGGATTTCATTGATAGGTTCAGGGACAGACTGCACAACATGAGGATACTAGAGTCCCATGGAGTGGATTTCACTACCTTTCAGTTGGAGGGCAGAGCTCGCAAATAGTGGTAGTCTTATATTCTCAGCAGGACAACAGATTCTCCTCCTGTCACTTAGGAGCAGTTCACTCAAATGTTTCTAGACAGATATATCCCACTCTCTGAGAGGGAAGAGCTGCGGTATCAGTTTGAGCAGTTGGAGCAGGGACAAATGTCAGTGACAAATTATGAGGCTAGATTTTCAGAGTAGTCTCGCCATGCACTGATGATACTACCTACCGATGCTGAGAGAGTGCGTAGGTTCATAGCTGGGTTGCATCCAGGAATTAGGGCCAACATGGCCCGAGAGGTGGAGATGTGGACTCCTTATCAGCTGGTAGTGGAGATTTCTCGTATAATCGAGGGTTATCAGTCGAGGATCAGGGAGCAGGCACAACAGGATAAGAGAGCTAGATATTTCGGGGATTTCAGAGGTGCCCCAGCTAGGGGTAGAGGTCAGTTTGGTGGGGGTCAGCCCAGCAGGCCCCCATATTCAGAACCCCCACCACCACCTCCTCATGGTGCTCCAGTGAGGCCTTGCTTCAGTGCTATGTCAAAGGGTTCTCACCGTCCCCCAGTTATCCAGGGTTCTTCTTCAGGTCAGCAGGCCATGCCTCCGGGGAGATGTTATGAGTGCGGGGATTCCGGTCATTTCAGGAGGACTTGTCCCAGGTTTCGAGGTAAGGCAGTGCAACAGGGTTATCAGCCTATGAGTCCAGCACCAACAGTCAGGCCACCTAGAGGTGGAGGACAGGTCGGCAGGGGTCGTCCTAGAGGTGGAGGCCAATCAGGGGGAGGTTATTTAGCTCCTGTTCACTTTGGCGGAGCTCAGTCTTCCGGTGCTCTAGATGGATTCTATGCTATTCCGGCAGAATCAGATGCAGTGGCCTCAGATGCCGTGATTACATGTATTATTTCAGTATATGGTAGAGAGGCGTCAGTGTTATTTGATCCAGGATCCACCTATTCATATGTTTCAGCCTTATTTGCTCATTTTTTGGATGTTCCTCGTGAGTCCTTGGGTTCTCCTTTATATGTGTCCACTCCTGTGGGCTATTCTGTGGTGGTAGACCGGGTTTACCGGTCCTGTATGGTTACATTCTGTGGGTTCGAGACTCGAGCGGATCCCTTATTGCTTGACATGGTTGATTTCGAGGTTATTTTAGGCATGGATTAGCTATCTCCTTACCATGCCATTCAAGATTTCCATGCCATGACAGTTACTTTAGCCGTGCCCGAGTCGCGTAGGCTGGAGTGGAGAGGTTCCTTAGTTAGTGCAGCCAGCCGGGTTGTTTCGTTCCTGAAGGCTCGACACATAGTCGAGAAGGTTTGTCTGGCGTATCTTGCTTATGTGCGGGACACCAACGTCGAGTCTTCGACGATTGATTCAGTGCCAGTTGTTCGAGAGTTTGCTGATGTATTTCCTTCAGACCTTCCGAGCATGCCTCCGGATCGTGATATCGATTTCTGTATTGATGTGGCTCCAGGTACTCAGCCTATTTCTATTCCCCCGTACCGTATGGATCCGAAAGAGTTGAAGGAGTTGAATGAGCAGCTTGAGGAGTTGCTAGCTAAGGGGTTTATCAGACCGAGTGTATCGCCTTGGGGTGCTCCAGTGCTATTCGTAAAGAAGAAGGATGGGTCTATGAGGATGTGTATTGATTACCGCTAGTTGAACAAGGTCACAATTAAGAAAAAGTATCCATTGCCGCATATCGATGATTTGTTTGACCAGGATTGATTTGAGATCGGGGTATCACCAGCTGAAGTTTCGGGACTCGGATGTTCCTAAGACTGCTTTTCGCACGAGATATGGCCATTATGAGTTCCTGGTGATGTCTTTTGGCTTGACTAATGCCCCAGAGGCATTTATGGACTTGATGAACATGGTGTTCAGGCCGTATATTCATTCTTTTGTCATTGTCTTTATTTATGACATTTTGATCTACTCACGTAGCCTGGGGGAGCACGAGCAGCATTTGAGGGTTGTGCTCCAGACTTTGCGAGAACATAAGCTATATGCTAAGTTATCCAAGTGTGAGTTATGGTTGGATTCCGTGGAATTCTTGGGGCATGTGGTATCTAGAGATGGTATCAAGGTTGACCCTCAGAAGATTGAGGCAGTTCAGAGTTGGCCGCGTCCTACTTCAGCTACAGAGATCAGGAGCTTTTTGGGCCTAGCAGGCTATTATCGCTGATTTGTGGAGGGGTTCTCTTCTATTGAAGCTCCATTTTCTATATTGACTCAAAAGAATGCTCCGTTCCGATGGTCCGACGAGTGTGAAGCGAGATTTCAGAATCTCAAGACAACATTGACCTCAACACCAGTTCTGGTATTGCCTTCCGGTTCTAGGATGTATACAGTCTATTGCGATGCTTCACGCGTTGGTTTGGGATGTCTGTTGATGCAGGAAGGGAGAGTTATTGCTTATGCTTCGCGCAAGCTGATGGTTCATGAGAAGAATTACCCTGTGCACGATTTAGAGTTGGCGGCGATTGTTATTGCTATTAAGATTTGGAGGCACTACTTGTATGGGGTGTCCTGTGAGGTTTATACGGACCACCGCAGCTTGCAGCACTTGTTCAAGTAGAGGGATCTTAACTTGAGGCAGCGCAGATGGCTTGAGTTGTTGAAGGATTATGATATCACCATTCTTTATCATCTGGGAAAGGAAAATATGGTAGCAGATGCCTTGAGAAGGAAGGTAGAGAGTATGGGTAGCTTGGCCTATATTGCAGCAGAGGAGAGACCTCTAGCCTGGGACATCCAGTCCTTGGCTAATTGCGTGGTGAGGTTAGACCTTTCAGAGCCTCGCCAAGTTTTAGCACATGTGGTTGCTCAGTATTCGTTATTGGGAGAGATTACGGCTCGACAGTTTGATGATCCGTACTTGGCAAAGCTACAGGAGAAAGTGGTTCAGGGCGGTGCCAAGGAGGTTATTATTGGAGAGGATGGTGTTCTGAGACTTCAGGGCCGTTTATGTGTTCCTAATAAGGATGGCCTAAGAGGGAGGATTCTAGAGGAGGCACACAATTCTCGGTATTCTGTTCATCCTGGTGCTAAGAAGATGTATCATGATTTGAAGTAGCATTACTGGTGGAGGCGGATGAAGAGGGACATTGTGGAGTATGTGGCTAGGTGTCTTAATTTCCAGCAGGTTAAGTATGAGCACTAGAGGCCAGAAGGCCTACTTCAGCAGATGCCCATTCCTGAGTGGAAGTGGGAACGTATCACTATGGACTTTGTGGTTGGGTTGCCTCGGACTTTGCGGAAAGTTGACGCAGTTTGGGTCATTGTGGATAGATTGACCAAATCGGCGCATTTCATTCTAGTGGATACTACATATACTTCTTAGAGGTTGGCCCAGATCTACATTCGGGAGATAGTCCGGTTGCACGGTGTACCGGTGTCCATTATATCAGATCGAGGTCCTCAGTTCACCTCGCACTTCTGGAGAGCATTGTATAGTGAGATGGGTACCCAGATAGGTCTCAGCACAACATTTCACCCCATACTGATGGTCAGTCGGTGCATACATTTCAGATATTGGAGGACATGCTCAGGGCATGTGTGATTGACTTCGGAGGTCAGTGGGACCAGTTCTTGCCTTTGGCCGAGTTCTCTTACAATAATAGTTATCAGTCTAGCATCGAGATGGCTCCATTTGAGGCTTTGTATGGTCGGAGATTTCATTCTCCTATCGGGTGGTTCGAGCCTGGCTCCATTTGGGTACATATTTGCTTATGTACTCATGCTACGCTTATGTACTTGATTACAGGTTCTGAGGCTAGTGCATCTGGTTATCAGACCGGAGCTCGATTCTGAGTATAGATTGGACCTGACTTCACGGTGAGCTGCTTCTCCTGACGATTCTCAGCAGCACTATGGGGGTTTCTTTTGTTATTCCCGTCTATTTCTTCCAGAAAGTGGGACAATTATATTACATCTTTTGTATATTCTGTTAGTATTCCCGTAGGACTTGTGACACTAGTTCCTGGCACACACGTGGTAGATATTATGATTTACGGGTCTGTATATATATTGGCTCACGTCTCTTTATGACTGTTTTTGTTTAAATTGGCTAATTATCTTTTAAAATTAATATTTTGAACTTTAAAACTTGGCCCTGTTAGAATGTTTAATCAAATATGTGAAAATCCTTAGTTAATTGGGTGTTGGCTTGCCTGACCCCGATGTTGGGCGCCATCACGACCTGAGTTAGGATTTTGGGTTGTGACACCATTCGTAGAAAATCGATTCTTTTGAAACAAAGTTGTCCATGGAGATTTAGGTGCAGTTTCAGTTGCTTTCACCACCTCTGCTGCTGTTAATTTCTCCGACGAGCCTAGGGTGCTTACTTGATTTTGAGCTGGATTGACCAAATTTACTGTTCCATTGGTTGGTACTGTCGAAGTGGCTGCTACATGACCAATTGACACTGGAGAAGTTAGATCTAGCCTCTTAGTGATGCCAGGATGATTCGAAGTAGAACCAAATTCAAATGTAACGCCTCCCTTAGCTGGATTTGCAATTGGAGCTAATGAAGGTGGAGTTACTTCTGGTGTTGTTTTCTCCATCAATGGCAGATTTCCAGTTACCATCGAGCTTACAAGTGTAGTTAGCGGGTATTTTCTAGGTCGAGCTCGTCCTCTGCCTCTCCCTTTAGCCATGGCTACACAGGCGGCGTATGTTTAACTAACGTGCAGCGAGAGTATGAGGAAGGAGAGATAAATAAGATCTTAAATCCTATCTATAACGACTCTTTGAGTAAAACTTAACTGGTAGGAGAAAAGGAAAACTAGGCCGGTAGCACTAGTCACTAACTCCGGTTGGTATACTGGGTACTTGGTTATCACGTACTACTTTATTGATGTCTTAATAATTTTACTCAGTATATAAAGGTCATTCCAATATGGTGGTGTGCACTTGTATCTTCTATATGGGTCAAAATCTGACTAAGAAAATTCAGCACGAAGAGATATTATCAGAAATAATTTGACCGAGGTCGACCAGTAACTAACGGAACTTATCACCAAGCAGTCAATTACAACCGAGGTCAAGTGTCACAAGCAACAGTAACGACTAGTTTTGTAATAGGATCTTTAGAGAGAATATCCTATTGAATATTCTTTGTACTTTTACTTTTAGGGTTGTTTAGGGGTATGTCCCATATAAATAGAAAGATAGATAAGGTGAAAGGCATGTAATATTCTCTCTGATAAGAATTTTCTTGAAAAGCAAACTCTCTAGATAAATACAAAGATCACATTTCTAAAGAGATTCATCTTTTTGGGTTATTTTGTATCATTCCCATCAGATTCGAGAAAATCTCCAATATTCTCATAGTAACTTGTCATTCAACATTGACAGAAAGAAGAGTCATCCACATCATTCAATATTGGGTGAATCATTCTCTTTATTTACATTTAGTGTCATTTATTGTTATTTAATGCTTGATATTCCCATCACATTATTGAAATTGAAACATTAGGTACACGTTGCATTAAATTTGTCCCAACACTGTCCTATATCGCCTATGTAGGTTGATTATAGATCTGAAGGCATTGTCTTTAACTAGGTTTAACCTATTAAATATTAAATTAATTAGTTTAATAGAGATTTTTTTTTGGTCAAACAATTTGGCGTCATCTGTGGGGATTTCCTAGTCAAAGTTTTAGTTTCTTCCAGATTTATAACTAAATAAAAAGAAGAGAAAATGCAAAACCCTATACTTTCTTGTGTATACAGATCTGACGTGGAAGGTAACAAAGAAGAAAGGATGAAGGCGGTAGCCGATCTCACCACCAACCTATTAAACACCATCAACGAGGCCTCTGAAATAGATGGTGAGGACGTAACACCCAACGCCTCTCCCAGGCGGAGTGTCCTACCCCTTCCTCATGGTAGTATCACAATTTCACACAGTAAATGAGCCTCCACTCGTCCCAACAAGTAAATGTCGGAGTCCTCTTTCTGAATCAACTGTGTTTGATGATAAAATACATATTTCCTTTAGGGCATCTCCAACCATCCCCCATTTTTTCATAATGCAGCCCTTTTTTGCCAAATAGTGGCTCCAATACTCCCCATTTTTGCCCCCAAAATGGGGGATGTATAGTGTCACTCCAAATTCATCCTTACTTTATTGTTATTTCTAATATTTAACTCTTTTAATTTATCTCTTTATATATACCTAATTATGTTGATATAATATCTTTATAATATTAATTTTACATCTTAACTTTGGCGTATAATTTGATAAATTAGATTTCATACATTTACTATTTTTATGTAAAATTATAAGTTAATATTACTATAAGTTATAATTGTACAAAAATATATATTCATCTAAGAAAATTAATGGTGCAAATATAAAATGTTAGATGTTGCTAAAATTGAAAGGTGCGTATAAAATAGTTGAAATAATAGTAGATGAAAATCACCGATTTGAGCAATTTTTAGCTCGACACAAAAAAATTAAGGACAAACTAGAGATGGTCATTTTGCACTTCGTAATGCATTAATAGATCATTTATGAGAGCATACTAGAGGTGGAAGTTGAGTATTATGTAATATTTAATCTGAATTTTACCATAATGTAATATGCATTTAATTATTTATATCTTAATGCTTTCACTTTTATTTGAATTATCCATTAATATATATAATTTATAATATTTGCTTACAAATAATATTATTTAAAAATTTATGGTATAAATAATTTTATATTAAATTATATGTGATGAATATGTAAAAAAGAAAAAAAAGAGATAGAATTTCTTTAATAGAAATAACAAAATAAAATATAAATAAAAAATAATATAATATAAAAGAGAGAGATGAATATAAAATGGATTATTTTTCTTGGAATAAAAAATAGAGTAATGGTTGGAGTAACTTTACTCCATTTTGGAGGAGAAAATTGAGGCAATGGTTGGAGATGGACTTATAAATGGAAATATTGTCTTTCACGGATGATATGTTTTCGAAAAATGTTTATCCCTATTTGGTCAGTAGGAGAAAACTAATTACGGAAAACGTATGTATTCTAGAAAATTGGAAAATATTTTTATGAAATCTTTTGGGTATTAAGATTGATCAAATAATATTTTTACTGTAAGTTGAAGCAATTGACAAAAAATTAAAAAGTTAAAGATAGTCGCAAGACAAATAATTTATTATTATTTTTTCCTCTTTTCATCAGGTGGCCGAACACGTTTCTAATGAATTTATGTCATACTTTATTTTTTTAAGATTAAGATGTCTGAATCTGAATACACGACTGAATATCAAGATGTGTATTAAGATTAAGACATCTGAATCTGAATACACATCTGATGTTAAGACATGTATTAAGATCTGAATACTAAATGATTATAGATTATTTTATTTTTAACATCTGAAAATTTTACGTTTATTTGAAAAATAATAAAAATAAAATTCTAATAAAAAACTAATTAATCTAATATTCCATCACTAAAATATGTAACTTTTTAAAATATGATAGTTGCTGGAGGTGATGGCTAACGGTAGTGCTTGTGAATGCCGGCTAAAAACGGTGGTTGGTGGTAGATTTGGTTGATGGTGGTAGTTTAGGGTAGTAGCTAGTGGTGATTGGTAGTGGTCGCTATTATGATTGCGAACAATGGTGGTGGATTGTGATAGTTAATAATGGCGGGTGGTGGTGGTGATAGTTTATAATGATGGGTAATGCCAACTATGGTGGTTGATGATTGATCTTGCCCAAACTCACACCACATATATAGGTAGTGAGGTGTGTCGTGCCCCCACTTTCCTCGCGGAGATCGGGTTTATGACATTTGGTTGAGACAACTCTTTCCTTTTGGGAAAGGGGTTTGTGTTTTTGAGAGTCGCCACCTAACAATTTTTAAAGGTGCGTTAGGACACCAATGAGGTTCATTTACAACTACGTTGTTAACGAGAGATAGGGTAAGAGCTTGAAATTATCCTAACGAGAAGGTGTTAGGCACTCCTCAGGATCCACAAGTGTGGTTCCTGGCCAAACAGCTTTTGTGAATTTTTACGGCTTAGCAAACAAACAAATAAAGACTCAAATAAGAAGGGATATTGTCTTAAGCATGCAGATGTTTGAAAATAGTAAAGAAGTTTAGATTTTGAAAGGATTACGATCTAAGCATATAAAGGGTATCCTAGGTTTATAATAATATGGATCACATCAGTATAATACCCGGTAATCACTCCTCAAAGAGGGGATACACGTGGTATTAGCGTACCGATCATTATATCCATATCTACCCTTTCCCACCCCGTAAAGGTAATTAGAGCGAGTGTTGGTCAGCGAACTCTATTGCATGTTGTTACCCTTCCCTTCCTAATAGTCCTGGAGGAGTTTAGGACTTCTACCTATAAGGGATGTTCTCGGAAAACCCTCAGGTTTGAAGGAAAAATACTAAGGCGATAGATAAGAACATGTAGGACTGAATTTGGGGGAAACACTGAAAAACAGAGAAAAGGCCCAAGTATACCTCCACAGTTAATGCAAATAGGCAGCACAACTCAAACACAGTTAAGGGCAACATTCAGTTTCAGAATCCTAAAGCATGATATCTAGGTGAATTCAGAATATAACAGAGAAGCAGATTTGTTGTATAACCCAGAAAGGCCTAATCAGTTTGCCTACTAATTTTAAAAATCTATTGGGGATTAAGCAGTACACACAAAAGAAGCAGATTCCCAATTTTAAGCCATTAAATCACCTAAGGCTTGCCTATGTATGAGACAGAATACCAGTTACCATAATTACTTTAGAGAAGAACTGTTTTGAATTGTATTACCTAAGCATGCTGTTCTAAGTGTTCAGAGCTCAGAATTATTACCAGTTGATTGCAAGAATTGAGTGAAGTTGTTTTATTCCTTTTCATGCATCAGTAGGTGTATTTAAGCGAGTAAGATGCAATCCTAAGGACATGGTATCTAGTGCACATAGATGCAGAATGATGCAGAATCAAAAGCCTAAACATGATCTCTAAATGCAAAAATATTGCATTGTTTAAACATGGTTAAGGAGATGTAAACATGACATGTCTATTAGTGTTGTTTATCCTAAACAGGATCTCTAAGTGTACATGGTAGCGTAGAGCATGATTGTAAAGTACTGGTTATTAGCAAATTTTAGCACAAGACTTTTGAAATGAGATGCCAATAGATGCTGAAAACAGTAAGTGTAAGACCAAGGGAACATGGTCTCTAATGCGTGATCTTGCACATATGAGTCCTAATCATGGTTTCTATTGCGCAAATAGGGAATAAAACCTAATAGCATGACTTCTACACACTAATAGATATATCATGCATATTCACCCCTCCCTTTTCACTATCCATTCCCAAAGAGTTGTTTACAACAATTATTATAGTCCATTTGCATGAATTACATAACAGAATAATGAAAAGAAGAAGTTATACTATAGGGAGCCTACCGATAGGCCCAAAATCTCCAGAATGCCGCATTGCCATTCTATTCACAACCTTTCATATAATCCAGGTGTGTCAGAGTTCCCTAAGGATCTCAAGGGATCCCGGGCAATGCTCACACCCAGAGTCATAACCAAGATAGATTAAGTGCAGTGTGGAATGGCCAGCCTTTGTGTGTCAAAGTTCAGAGGGAGCTCGAGGATCCCAAGGCAATGCTCACACAGAGGGGG
>ML409852.1:451-13057 GCA_005239525.1 Nicotiana knightiana | reverse complement strand
AGGGAGCTCAAGGGTCCCAAGGCAATGCTCACACAGGGGGGGGGGGGGCAGAACTTAATAATCTAAGAGTAGAGTGAGAGTGTTCGACATAGTTTTAAAAAGAATAGAGTTGAGAAAAACAGTTTGAAAATGATCAATCTAGAATTAGTTCTTGAAAGAAAAACAATAGAAGAGTTTAACTCTTATTTGAAAACAGTTTTTAAGGAAGGTGAGTAGGGAAATCTTAGAATCAGAATAGCATCACAAACAGGGGAAAGGTTTTTGGGGACAAGTAATTCACATGTAAGAGCATATTTTCACACAGGTAGACATCAGAGAAAGCATTTCAGGTCTTAAAAAGTCACAGCACACTCGATCACAAAATGTTCATGCCAGGAGCTTAACATTATTAGATTGAGGGATGCAAAATGGGTTCACACATTAAGTTCAGGGAAGGGGTTCAGGATTACTTCGTAGCTAGGGGGATCATGAACACATGCTGATAATGTACTGGGGTTAGGGAGTAAGGCAGAATTGTAGTAAACAAGTAGGAGAAGCAGTAGACATGCTGAAATAAGGGAAGGGAAAACACATCAATGAACTAGCAAAGAGGCATTCTAATAGCAAGGTAAATAGAAGAACCATAAGTAAAGCATAAAAGAAATAAGAGAAAGTGCAATACGAATAAAACCATGTTGTTTTGGATGCTGTAAATCAAATAGAAGACATCTAGTCAAGATTGAGAGAATAGAACAGTAGTGTGCAGAGAAGTGGAGCAATAAGACAGTAGTGTGCAGAGCAAGAGAGCAGTAGAGCAAGTAGAGCAATAGAGCAGTAATAAGTTACTCAGTGTTGGTTTTCAGCCGACTGAGTAGCCAGTAGTCAATAAGAGAGAGTGTGTAGGAAAGTAAGAGAGAGAGCAATGAGTATGCTTGTGTCTGTGTGTGGGTTCTTTCAAGAGGACTGGTATATGTAGCTTTGAAAACTGTGGTAAATAAGGTGCAAATCAAAGTCAAGCCGTAATTAAAGGGATTCATAATCAATCAGTATCAGAATAGTGTGAGTACTTCCTTAATTAAAAGAGTTAACTTTCAAACGGTCAGAACAGGTGACAAGTAAGGAAAGGTACCACATAGCTGGCATATAACACATAAGGAAACATTTAAAACTAATACAAGTATAGGGAAAGTAATTATATTAATTAAGGAATGTCATAAGAATCGATTTGACAACATAATTAACCACGAAACAAATAAGGTAGGGAATGATGGGAATCAGCAGGAAACCCTCAAGTGAGGTTCAAATCACTAAAAATTAGCATCAATTAGGGAAAGTATCATACATGACTGGAATACCACACAGGAAAGTAATTTCAACATATAAAACAAGTAATTAGTCTAGGTTCAGAAAATCTAATTAAGAATCGGTTAAGCAGTAGAATTAATCAAATAAGGCAAGTGAATAACTCATGGATCAAATTCAGTAATGTATTACCCTAGGAGATCAGTGAAAGATACCAATCCCAGGGAATCAAGGACTCAAACAAGGACAACATTAGCTAAAGGAAAATAACACGAATTAAATCTGAAACCCTAGTAAGTACAGTAAAGTAAAATTATACAAAAATTAGGGATTCATATGTATCACAGGGTAAACATGGATGTAAGCAAAAAAAGCAAGAAAATCAGAGATATATATGAACACCATAGGGTAAAGTTTCAGAGAATCATAAAGTTCGTGAGACGCAAGTACATATGCAGACATATTATCAGAAACAAAACCCGAAACTCAAGGTTTAGGACGAAAGATTAGGGTTTTTAACATAACAACTCAGATAAACAGAGATACTTAAATAAGTCGATACACACAGTAGAAATCTTAGGAGAATACTGAAAAATCGTAGGAAAATCGTTTAAAAGAAGGGGTTATGAAACCCTAGTTTTGAAATGAAGAAACGTTTGGAAACAGTAAAGTTTTTTGGAGGAAACATATAAAAACCTCGTGATATACACAGATCCATGACAAATCTAAAAGAATAGGAGAGTTTTAAGAGTTAGGGTTTCAAAGAGAACCTAGAAAGGATAGGGAAAAACCTTAAAGCTTCTACGACTTTAGCCGGAGAGGTCATAGATCTTACTCAGATGGCCGTAGGTGGACGAAAATGGCATGAGAACCCATAGGGTGAGTGAACCGCCTTCTGGTTCCTCTGAGGGCCTCAAGGTAGTGATACCCGACGTAGAAATGAAGCAAGGGCCAAGAAATGATGAGAGGCCATGGTTTCCGGCAGGGGAAGTGGCCGGAGGAGATGAACGGACTCCATCGGAGGGGGAGGTGGAAGGTTCTAGAGAGAACCTGGGAGAATGTAAGAGAATGAGAGACGGGGGAAGTGAGAGGGGAGAGGGGGTAGTCGTTTAGGATTAATTTAGGTAAGTTCTAATCTGGGCCGTTGATTTGAATTAATCAACATCTCAGATTGAACGGGGTACTGGGTCGGGTAAATTAAGAAATTGGGCTTAGGTTATTGGGCTAATTTAGTTGGGTTGGGGTCTGGGCAGGTTAGGCTGAAATTGAAATCAAAAGTGGCTACTTAAAAATAGATAAATAATTAATAAAATAGCCAATAATTATATAAAATGAAATTAAGGATAAATAGGTGAAATTAAGGTAATTAATCTAATATAAAAAATATAAAATGAGTAATTGTTGAATTAAAATAGCATAAAGTGTATAGTTAGGCTATAATTGCAAAGTCCTTGCAATTATAGCCAAATAATGCCAATTTGACTACTTTGTGAAATAATTAAATCCTAATAGATTAAAAATGATATATTGAGCTAGGAAATATCTTGAAATTATTTATAATATAGTTCATGAATAATTACTGAATATAAAGTACTGAGTAAATTGGAAAAGAAATTAATAAAAATATGAAAAATTATGGAAAAATACCAATCGTTATAAAAAGTGATTTTAGAAGGTAAATATGCAAATTTAAAAATAATTTCGGGAAAAATTGGGTATCAACAGCTGCCCCTCTTTACCCGGGAAGGATGAATGAGTTGTCGGGTAAAGATATGATGACTAATTTTGACCGAGTGAAATGGTTTGAAGAGATTTAGGCCACACCCTAGTTTCTGAGTTGCCTACATATCCCTGGTTTTACAGGAATCAGGCCGTATGTAGTTCAGGAATCATCGGTGAAGTATACCGATGAAGTTTCTTACAAGAACGGACACAACATTTGGGACTGATTGAATAAGCGGCTTACGGGGTGGTAAGGAGAACTGGAGTGGAACCGCTCTTGCCGAGCTAGCAGTTTTGTCGCCGAATTACCTACAAATAAATAATACAAGCATATATTGTGCGTAATAAATAATACAAGAATATATTGTCCAAATTCCCGTTGGACCATGAATGATGTCTTCGGACGGTTAAGGATGGCGTCCTTAGACCATGACGTCCTGGGCTATGAATTGCTTGATGAAGGATTTGCAGGCCATGGAAATGATGTTCTCGGGCCATGAGGATGGTGCCTCCGAACCATGATGCCTTTGAATAATGATATTTAGAGGTTGAAAGAGATCCTCAGGCCATGGCATGGTGTTCCCGGGCCATGAAAATGGTGCCTCCGAATGACGCCTTTGGATGAGTTAGTGATATTTCAGCCCATGCAGATGCAATATAATGATGCTGACGAGATAGAGCTTAGTCTTGCGAATAAAAGGGCAGAGCTTAGCCCGAAAGGAAAGCGAAGTAAATAGTGCTTGAGACAGCGGTTAGTCTCGAAAGGTAAATTCGAGGATGAGCTTAGCCTCAGAAGGCAGAATGGTAGCCTTATGCAATGCAGATGGAGACAGTGCTTAGTCTCGGAAGGAAGAATGGTAGCCTTATGCAAAGATGCAAATGCAGATGGAGACAACGCTTAGTCTCGGGAGGCAGAATGGTAGCCTTATGCAATGATGTAGATGGAGGTAGAGCTTAACCTCAGAAGGAAGAATGCTAGCCTTATGCAATGATGTAGATGGAGGTAGAGCTTAACCTCGGAAGGCAGAACTCTAGCCTTATACAAATGCAGATGGAGACAACTTTTAGTCTCGGAAGGCAGAATGGTAGCCTTATGCAGAGATGCAAATGCAGATGGAGACATCGTTTAGTCTCGGAAGGTAGAATGGTAGCCTTATGCAATGATGTAGATGGAGGTAGAGATTAACCTCGGAAGGCAGAATGGTAGCCTTATGCAATGATGTAGATGGAGGTAGAGCTTAACCTCAGAAGGCAGAATGGTAGCCTTATGCAAGAAATAAAATGACAGTAGTAATTCTTAGTTGGTGATGAATTATGGAATTATGATTATTGAGAGCATTGTGATTGTGAAACATTGAGGCATGTGCGAACGTCGGCAAGTGTAGCAGTTTTGAGAGTCATATTTTGGACAACGTTTGTCCCCTGGGCGGACGGTTCATTTAGGGATTTTGCAACCTTAGTGCCTGCAACCAAAGAAATATCGTGAGTTCTATAAACTGGGGGTGGGTTAGTTCGTATCCCCCCTGGATTTTCTTGACTTGCTGGGATCGATCTGATGATATTATCTGTATTATTGGGGTAGCGTTGCTAAACAAAGCTGTTTCAAAAACAAACATGTATGATTTAGTAAAAGCATAATGTATGATTAAAAAAATAATTTTGGGATGAACCGACGACCGTGACACGGCTCGGGACATTGCAAACTCTCCTGCTACGGAATTTTGAGGGTCCTCATCAAAATTTTGCCCCAGTTTGATGGGTTAATGCCTCTGACTGTTGCTCGTGCGGTGATTGGCTGATCTTGCTTCAGAATTTAGAGGGTCCTCCCCAAAATTCTGCCCCAGTTGGATGGATGAATGCTTCTGGATGTTGCTCGTGCGGTGATTGGCTGAACTTGCTTTAGAATTTTGAGGGTCCTTCTCAAAATTTTGCCCCAGTTCCCAATTGCGAGGAAAAATGAAATTTTTATTGCATTGTGACCGAACCCATAGGGCTGCGTAGATATCCCCTCTTAAACGGGCATCAGGTCAGGCGTAGTTCAATTTACATCATTGAGAAAGCATAAAGATTACACATAGTAGTGTTTGACTGCATCTGAATTGATTGGCTTTGGCCAGACTTCTCCGTCCATTTCTGCAAGTATAAGTGCTCCTCTTGTCAGTACCCGGTGAACCATGTACGGACCCTGCCAGTTGGGAAAGAACTTCCCTTTGGCTTCGTCTTGATGTGGAAAGATCTTCTTCAACACCAGCTGCCCCGGTGTGAACTGTCTAGGCTTGACTCTCTTGTTGAAGGCTCGGGTCATTCTGTTATGATAGAGTTGACCATGACAGACTGCATTCATTCTCCTTCCGTCTATGAGGGCTAGTTTCTCATAATGGCTCTTTACCCATTCTGCGTCGCTGAGCTCAGTTTCTTGTATAATTCTTATAGATGGAATATCCGACAGGAATAACAGCCTCAGTACCATAAACTAGCATATAGGGAGTTGCCCCTGTTGAGGTGCGAACTGTGGTGCGATATCCCAATAAGGCAAATGATAACTTCTCGTACCACTACTTGTGGCTTTCTATAATCTTTCTTAGTATCTTCTTGACGTTTTTGTTGGCAACTTCTACAGCTCCATTCATTTGAGGTCTGTAAGCTGTGGAATTCTTGTGTTTGATCTTGAAAGCCTCGCACATAGCTTTCATCAAGTCACTGTTGAGATTGGAATCATTGTCGGTGATGATTGACTCAGGAATCCCGAATCAATAAACAATACGGCAGCGGACAAAGTCTGCCATGACTTTCTTTGTCACTGCTTTGGCCCATTTGGTGAAATAGTTGATGGCTACCAGAATGAACCTCTGTCCGTTGGAGACGGCTGACTCGATTGGTCTAATAACGTCCATGCCCCAGGCGACGAACAAACATGGTGAGCTTGTTGCGTTGAGCTTGTTTGGAGGTATCTTTATCAAATCTGCATGTATATGACAATGGTGGCATTTCTGAACATACTGGATGCAATCCGTTTCCATAGTCATCCAAAAGTAACCAGCTCGGATTATCTTCTTTTCCAGAACAAAACCGTTTATATGCAAGCCACAGGTCCCAGCATGAATCTCCCCTAGCAGCTTGGATGCTTCCTTTGCGTCGACACAACGTAATAATACCGAATTGGGAGTCCTCCTATATAGGATTACTCCGTTGTGAAATAAGTTGTTGGATAGTCTTCAATGTGTGCGTTTCTGAGTGGGATTCACAAGCTCTGGGTAATCTCCTTTTGCCAAATACTCCTTGATGTCATGAAATCAAGGATTTCTGTCTGCTTTCTCTTCGACATGTGCATAATAAGATGGATGATCATGGACCTTTACGGGAATAGGATCAATGAAATTCTTGTCCGGGTGTTGGATCATTGAGGACAAAGTAGCCAAGGCATCGGCGAACTCATTCTGGATTCTAGGGACATGCCAAAATTCTATCTTTGTGAACCTCTTTGTTAATTCCTGTACGTGGTGCAGATACGGCAGTATCATGGAATTCTTGGTAGCCCACTCTCCTTGTACCTGATGTACCAGCAAATCTGAATCATCAATCACTAACAGCTCCTAGACGTTCATGTCAATGGCCATGTTGAGCCCTAAGATATAGGCTTCATACTCTGCCATATTGTTGGTGCAAGGGAATCTGAGTTTGGCAGATACCGGATAATGCTGACCTATTTCTGATATTACGACTGCTCCAATGCCAATTCCCTTGAAGTTCGCTGCTCCATCGAAGAACATTCTCCAACCGTCATAGGATTATGCAATGTCTTCTCCTATGAATGATACCTTTTCATCTAGAAAATACATTTTCAGAGGTTCGTATTCTCCATCTACAGGGTTCTCAGCAAGATGGTCTGCCAGTGCTTGTCCCTTGACTGCTTTCTGAGTCACATAGATAATATCGAATTCACTCAGCAGGATTTACCACTTGTCTAGCTTGCCAGTAGGCATGGGCTTCTGGAAGATGTACTTCAATGGATCCATTCTCAATATGAGATATGTTGGGTAGGCACAGAATTAATGCCTCACCTTCTGAGCTACCCAAGTCAAAGCACAACAAACGCGTTCCAATGGAGAATATCTGGCCTCGTACGAAGTGAATTTCTTGCTGAGATAATAAATGGCTTGCTCCTTTCTTCCTGTTTCATCGTGCTGCTCCAGAACGCAGCCGAAAGCTCCATCTAACACTGTAAGGTAGAGTAACAGAGGTCTACCTGGCTCTAGCGGTAGCAAGACTAATGGTGTTGATAGGTATGCCTTGATTTTATCGAAAGCCTTTTGACAATCATCAGTCCACTTTGTTGCGACATCCTTCTTTAGCATCTTGAAGATCGGCTCACAGATGACTATAGACTGTGCTATGAATCGGCTGATGTAATTAAGTATCCCCAAGAAACTCATCACATCTTTCTTGTTCCTTGGCGGTGGTAGTTCTTGAATGGATTTGACCTTTGACGGATCCAATTCTATCCCTCGGCGGTTGACAATGAACCCGAGCAACTTTCCAGCAGGAACCCCGAATGCACATTTCGCGGGGTTCAGCTTCTGATTTTATTTCCGCAACCTTTTGAAGAACTTCCTAAAATCTTCCATGTGGTTAGTAACTTTCCTAGACTAGATAATAACATCATCCACGTATACCTCGATCTCCGTGTGAATCATGTCGTGGAAGATGGTGGTCATAGCCCTCATGTAGGTGGCCCCTGCATTCTTCGGGCCGAATGGCATCATCTTGTAACAGTACACTCCCCACAGTGTAATGAAATCCGTTTTCTCAGCATCTTCCTCATCCATCCAGATCTGATGATAACCAGCGAAGCAATCCACGAATGATTGTAGTTCATGCTTGGGGAAATTGTCAATCAGGATATGTATATTTGGCAAAGGGAAGTCGTCTTTCGAACTAGTCCGGTTGAGATCCCGGTAGTCGACACAGACTCTGACCTTCCCATTCTTCTTTTGTACTGGCACAATGTTGGCTAACCATGTCAGGTACTCAACTACCCTGAGAACCTTGGCGTTGATCTGTTTGGTGACTTATTCTTTGATTTTCAAACTCATGTCGGGTTTGAACTTCCTAAGCTTTTGTTTTACCGGTAGACACATTGGATTGGTTGGAAATTGGTAGGCCACAATAGACGTACTTAGACCAGTCATGCCATCGTATGACCAGGCGAATATGTCCTCATACTCCTTTACAAATTCTGCGTATTCTTTATTTTCTGACGGCGACAAATGAATGTTGATTCGTGTTTCCTTGATGTTTTCTTAATCTCCCAGGTTGATGATTTCAGTCTCGTCCAGGTTGGACTTAGGTCTATTCTCAAAATTCTCAAATTCTTTGACAATCTCGTCAGGTATGTCATCTTCTTCTGGATCCATGTCCATTTGTTGCGTTGACTCGTTGCATGTCACAATCATCGGTTTATCAAGACATGTAATAGTAATGCTTTATAGGTAAAGTAATGAGAGAAAAATGATAGCAATAAATATTAATTCATAAGAAAATTTTAAAAATGCTTTTGATAAATTGAAGGATTGTTTTGAACATTGAAGATCTTATTGCAGGAATTAAAATGCGAAAAAGGAAATCATTTTGTAAAGAAAAACAATGAATAACGCTCATTTTAGCCTTGCTACCCCGAGGCTCATCGGGCTTTGGTTGTCCTGGCAGTCCAATTCTTGAGGTATGTCCCTCTGCTCACAGCCTGTATGGAAGGGCCTTCCTCCCCCTCCTCCTCGAGAATAACACAGCAGTCCATATCACTGTCCTACAGAAACAAGTTCCTCATTACTGCAAGTGTTTCTTCTTCGTCTGATCCATAAATAACGTTGGCCTGTTGGAAGGTCTGCTCCAGATGCGGTATTGGTTGCTCCAAAGGGTAATAAGTACCGCGCCATGGTGGCGACCAGTTTTTGAATTCTTCCCAAGTGTATTCGCATCCCAAACCGAAAGTGGTGCCATGCTTCTTGAGTTTGATAGGTTTGGAGATCCCCTGAAGGTTCTTACCGAGCCCTTTACCTGGCTCGTACCCTCGCCAATTCATCATACTTGCGATCTTGCTATCATACTATTTGTCTTTGTCGATAGTGTTGACCCGTTCAATGTGGTGGTAATTTTCTCCGCCTAGCTTCCTTCTTCCTTCATTCACTGGGATAGTCTGGCGACTGTAAATAGGGTTTCTACCGTCACCATGAATAATCACCTCTTGGTGGTTCCACTCGAACTTCACTTCCTGATGTAGCGTTGATGCTACGGCTCCAGCAACATGGATCCAAGGTCGTCCAAATAACATATTGTAGGACGCTGGCACATCTATCACTTGGAATTCCACCTCGAACCAAGTTGGCCCCATTTGCAGGCATAGGATTATCTCACCAATGGTGGACCTCTGAGATCCATCGAAGGCTTTCACGTTGATCGCTCTATCCTTTATCTCATGCAGCCCTTTAGCCAATTTTTTGAGCGTTATCAGCGGAAAAATGTTAAGACTGGATCCCCCATCGATCAGGATTATGGTGATGAAATAATCTTCGCATTGCACAGTGATGTGCAGTGCTTTGTTATGGCCCAACCCTTCAGGAGGCAGCTCGTCCTCATGGAAAGTGATCTTGTGACTCTCCAACACTTGGCCCACCATATTAGCCATTTACCCACTAGTGATGTTGTTTGGCACATAGGCTTCGTTCAACACCTTCAATAAAGCAACCCCGTGCCTCTCAGAATTCTGCAGCAAATAGATGATGGATATTTGCGTTGGCGTTTTGTTCAGCTGGTCGATGACCGAATACTCCTTGGCCTGTACTTTCCTCCAAAGGTCGTCCGGACCTGTCTCGATAATGGGAGGCTGATTGGAAGCCTGCCTGCTGGATTCAGCCAGATGTTCAGGGGTATAGGCTCTACCAGTTCTTGTCATACCCTGCGCTGCAACAACTTCTTCAGTCTTGACTTTGCCTTTCCTTCTCGCCTCGGTTGTATAGTCCTATGGTACAACATTTGTATAGAAGGGTGGCGTGGTCGACGTCGCCACTGGAATTGGTGCGGCTATCCTTACTTCAAGTGGAACATGTGCCTTGGGTGGCAAGACTGCAACCTCAAATGGTGCGGGTGCATTTTCCAGAGACACGGACTCAATTTCAATCGATACTGGTGTCTTTGCAGGTGACGCTGCTTCAAACTCAAGAAGCATGGACATATTTATCTCAGCATCCTCAGATGGTTGAATCTGGACTATGATCGGGTTGAGAGTGACTGCAGGTTCCTTTGGATCATTGCCTTCTGTGATCAACCCGATTGATCCCTCGGGTCCAAATCATCTTCTATTTCAATCAAGTGGATGCCTCCACCCTTATGGTCCGGAAGAGGATTGTTGCGGATATTTGGAGCGGATTCCTTTGCCAGGATGACCTTGTTGTCAATCAGGGATTGTATCTTATCCTTCAAAGAGCGGCATTCATCGATGGTGTGCCCCTTCATACCCGAGTGCTATGCACATGACTTGTTTGGGTTGACCCATTGATAAGGGTTCTCAGGGGTTGCAGTAGGGATGGGGTGACATAAACAGCAGCTTTGAGCTTCTCATACAGCTGGTCGATGGGTTCAACGATGGCGGTATACTGTTTTAGAGGTCTGCGATCAAAATTAGGACAAGGTCTAGGGAAGTTTTGACGGGTAGGGGGTGATTGGTAATAAGATGGTTGGGAATTGTAAGTGTGGTCGACAGGAGCGGGTTGTGAGTATCTGAGTGGAGCAGGTTGATATGTCGGTGGTGGAGGTGATTGATAAGTTGGTGGTGGAGGTTATTGATAAGTGGGTGGTGGAGCTTGGTATGAGGGTGAGGGTGCTTGGTAATTTGGGTTCGGTTGATATATGAGTGGAGGTGTTGGGTAAGTTTGGTATTTGAGTGGGGATTTGGTTCTTTGTGCAACCATCACGGCTCCCGCGTCTCTTTTCTTAGACATACCACCAGACTGCAAAGCCTTATTTGTAGCTTGCAAGGCTTCAAAATTCGTGACCATACCACTTTTAATACCCTCTTTGATTCTCTCCCCCAACTTGATAATATCATAGAATTTTTGGTTCTCGATCATCATCAATCGTTCATAGTACTGCGGGACCTGAGCCCAAACAAATAACTTGTTCATTTGTTCCTCTTCTAATGCGGGCCTGACCTTGGCAGCTTCGGACATCCAACGAGTAGCGTACCCACGAAATATCTCTGTGGGATTCCTCTTCATATTCTGAATATAGAACACGTCTGGTGCACTCTCTGTGTTGAACCTGAATCTGTCCATAAAGTCAGATTCCATGCTCACCCAATTCAACCATTTCTTGGGATCTTGGCTAATGTACCAAGACAACGCATCTCCTTTCAAGCTCCTCATGAACAGCGTCATGCAGATCCTTTCATCCTTCCCTAGTCCAACTAGCTTGTCACAATAAGTTCTCAGATGGACCCTTGGATCAACTATACCATCAAACATTTCAAACTTAGGAGTTTTGTATCCCTCGGGAAGTTCGACATCGGTCTGTATGCATAGGTCTTCATAGTTCAACCCTTTGACTCCCTTGATTCCCTCGATGCCTTGAACCCGGCTGGTCAGCTTCCTAAGTTTCTCGGCCAAGTTCTTGATAAGCAGGTCCTTTTCGTCAGACTCAGGTGTGTATGTGATAGGGGGAGTGGAGTGTGGCATGGTCTCGATGGAGATGGGATTGTTATGGTGGCCTGGCGCATGAGTGTGGAAATGGTCATTTGTGGAGCTCTGAGGTTCTGGGATAAGCAATGGAGTGTTATTTGGAGTATGGCAGGCATTGCATTGTGCTGGAAGAGTTTGGTTCTTTGGTGGGGTGGTGTGATGATTTTGCTGCGGGATGATTTTGCTGCTTTGGGATGTTTTGAGGAGGTGTAGGATTCTGGATGTTGATGTCTGGGACGTTGAGGGAGAATGACTGTCACACCTCCTTTTTCCACCCCCGAGAGGGTAATAAGGGAGTTTTTCCAATTAAAGTGACATTATTCGATTTTGGGATTATTTATTGTTTTTTAGAGTCGCCACCCGGATTTTTGACGATGCTCCGGGACACCGTTTATTTTAATATCCCAAACCGAGGAAGTTTTTGACTCTGTTTAAAATGTCTGCGAACCCGAAATCAGGGTAAGGAGTTCTGTTAACCCGGGAGAAGGCGTTAGGCACTCTCGAATTTCGTGGTTCTAGCACTGTCGCTTAACTATTAATATTTGGCCTAAATTATCTGACTAAATACGTGTTTTAAACCTATTGTGCATTTAACTTTTATAATTTAAAACCTCTTTTAATATTTATGGATTTATCTTTAAACAAGTCACGATGGCGTGCACTTGTTTGTTTTTGGACATATTGTAACCGTGCCACATGAAATGCACCCACGATTACAACATGTGATTTTTTATTATTGTTTGAAGCTGGAGTCGGGAACATGATTTGCCGCACCCGAGTGTGGATTACATAATCATGACTATGGTCATGATAGTTAAAATGCTTATTTGAAGCAATTGTCGATTATTCTCTAAGTTTTGTAATTTTAGTCTAA